>CM062805.1:288568503-288836003 GCA_031772625.1 Pinus tabuliformis | reverse complement strand
ATAAGAGAGACACATATATACATGGTTCACCCAATCTGGGCTATATCCACGGAGAAACAACCAATCCTTCCTTTTACATTATCTAGAAAAATAAAGAGATGCAACCTACAATAGATCTATTGCAATTTTCTCTTTGTTCTCACACAGTCTCCTCTATGTTTCTCACTAATAAAATTAATACAAAACCACAATAAAATTCCCTCATATAGATTGAGGGTTTCCTTCTAAGGAAAAAAACATAAATTAACATAACTTCTACCATCAGACCATCTACCTAATGAATGGGCCAGATTGACTATGAAATTACAATATTTTACAAGGCAATTTTTCATCTATTTTTAACTTCGAGGGCGCTTTCCACAAACCCCTGCTGAGGGGGGTGCTCATAAAATTTGTCATCATCCCCCACAGACCCTCGTGATAGCGATTCAATGAGCAGAATTTTTGCCTCATTAGGAACAGGGATCCAACATGGCTGAAAAAAAAAACAAAAAACAAAAAACAAAAAACATTTCAAATCCGCGCTTAAGCCATTTTCAATGGTTTTGGGCGCATTTTCTGTGTATAAGGAAATACAAAGAAACAGAGGATTCGTCGGTTAAGATATGCATTGCGACCCGAAAGGCGGACCCGATAGATGATTGAACCATGCCCAAACCTTTTAAAGTCAAGATTGAAGCAATGATGAGCGAGAATGAACAGTTTGGGCAACGTTTCACTGTTTATAAGCAAAATAGTCATAATGGAGCCATTTTTAATGTTCAGCTGCTGCAATTAATCAGCAGTATGGCAGAGAAGAAAGCAAGACACCATTTATCATATCAGTGCATTCAATGGTTATGGATCCTTTAGTATTTCGCGCCACCTGCTCAAAGGAGGACTGTAGAGCAATAGAGGGGTCAAATCCATTTATAGCACAGTCAGATTTGTACCAGAGTTCCACTCCTGAATGTAAATGTGGTTGGTGGCCATTTATGGGTTCCTCCACGCATAGCTAACAGAGAGATTATGTAATGAGACACCATATATACTGAAAAATAGATGTAATAAGGGATGAGTGTTAGATGAAGGTGACTCTGTTGTAAGGTTCAACTTCTGGAGACTGTAACTACTTTGTAACCTGTAGTGTCTGTCTTCATTTCCATCTAATACAAGCTTCTTTTGTTGTTAATTGCTCACTTTCCACTTCTCTTTCTTGTTCCAGGCTGTGCCTATTTGCATTGATTCATGTTCTGTTAATGTTTAGCATTAGAGGGGCTGTCATCCCACCTCTGTGTTAGGATTTAGCATGTATCATTGAACGTGTATGCAGGTTTCTATTGTTTAATGCATAGAAAGCTGTCATCCTGTCTGTGTATTAGAAACTAGATTTACAGACCTTTTAACTGGTTGCAGCCGGCCATCACATGGTCTTGTGCATCTGTTGGTGTGGTCAGTCTTCTCCATTATCACCTTATCCTCAAACCGTGAGTAATTGGTGGTTAAAAGCCTTGTAGTCTAGAGGTGTTCACCCATGTCTAGGGTCAATCATAGTAGAAGTGGTTATCTGGATTGAATATGCAACATTTGTTTCATTCATCTATCATCTTATCCAATAATAATTGTTGAATTTTTAATGTTCCTGAGCATCACTAGTTTACAACCTAGGTGAGTTTCTTGGGGTGATAACAGGCACATCTAGAGGACTTCTAGAATTGACATGGCAGCAGGCGACTGCACCAAGTCATCTACTATGCTATATGTATGGGAAACTTTGGTAGAAGAAACATTTCTATGTAACGAACCTTTAGGGATCTTGGGAATAACCTAGAACTTAGGCGGAGGGATATGTATGGTACCTTTGGGTGGCGATAGAGGCTCAATGGACACTTTGGGTTGGGAGCCAGTCACTGACTTAGCAGATGGGTTGCCATATTGGCGTGATCAAATTTGAAGGTTAACTTGCTCGATATTTACCTCATCAAAATTCATCATAAGAATCTGATAATCATGGTGACCAGATGGTGGAGCTGGTTGAGTTTCCTAACCTTGTGTAGGTTGGGTAGCTACATATCCTTGGTGAGGGAAAGGATTGGTAAGCATGACTATTGAGATGAAGCAGGAGGGGGAGGAGGAGCAGTGGGTTGTGATCCTCGAGAAGATGCTTGATCTTCCCATAGTTTCCGCATCTAAGGTAAAATAGGACACTCATGGGTATAGTGACCATATATTTTGCAACAAGCACAAGGTTTGTTCATATGAATACCCTTGTTTTGCTTGGGTTGGCCACCCTGTTGCTGGGTGGTGGGATTAGGTTGAGGACCCTGAGGGGCATTGGGTGGAGGACCCTAAGGGGCATTGGGTGGAGGACCCTGGTTGCCTTGATTACATTGAGACTATTGGTTCCTATTACCCTTCCCCTTATTCCTTTTCTTGGGGTTAAGGGGGATTGAGTCCACTATGTTGAGCATACACATATCCTTATGGAGGAGGTGGTTGCTGTGGTAGAGGGGGAGAAGGCATGGGGGGCTAAGGTGCTGGTGATGGAGGAGATAGAGTGTTAGGTTGTACATACTAATAATAGGGAGATGGGGCAATATTGGTATAAGAAGGCGGTGCAATAGTTGGCCCTAGCATCGGTTGATACTGATGGGGATATTCATATGGCGTGATGGGACCTAGATAAATATTGCCCTGAGGAGGATTGGGGGAGGGATAATTGTAAGTGGAACTGGTCCCTCTTTGAGGTGGACCATAACTCATCTGAGGTGGAGCATATGGGTGGGGGTACAAAAGGGTTCCAACTATGAAATCCATGGCATGATATTCCCTTGATGCATTAACAACACCAAGCTGAGGCATATCAGGGATGACAATGTAAGCATAACCTGACTGGGCGTAAATCAGTTCGAATTTTAGAGCTATTTGGAGTGCTTCTTTTTTAGAATGGGGGAAGTGAGAAGCGGCATATTTTGAATTGGGGGCTAACAACGATCTAAGAAACCAATCCATATAGACTCAGTCTTCAAATTTAGGAGCTCTACAGATGCTCCTCCTCCTACGCCATTCCTGAACATGGTCGGAAAGGAGAGTGGTCGAAGTTTGACGAAAAGAACTCAAAATCTTGGTACCAGTATCATAACAGAGAGGTAACTGAAAGCATGAAAGAAAGGTTGTGACAAGACTCACTAAAATGGAATGGGTTTCTTTGGGCTGGTTGACATACCACTTTGCAGCAGCTCCAGTGAGTTGACGTTGGAACAAACGAAGACAGATGGAGTCTTTAATAATGGAATTGAATGAACACCACATATAGAAGGAGAATACATGATTAGTTGGATCTTCTCCATGGTTGCCTTCAAAATTTGGGAGGTCTAAAGTGATTTTAGTAGACATATCTAGCCATGTCGGATCGTGGAGAAGAGGATCATTGATAAGATGGCTAAAATATGGGAGACTTAGACCAACCATAAAAGGAGAGTAAGGGAGTAGGAGTGACCACATTGGTGGGGGTTCGACTGGTGGGGGAACCCTGGTTAGCACCTGGGTTCCCGCACCTACATGTGTGCTTGACATGGTGGTGATATGGGGTTGAGAAGATGTAGAGTCAGAGGATGAAGTGGATGAATCAACAGAATCAAAATCAAAATCAGAATTATGACTCGATGGAGGACTAGGAGGATGTACTCTAACTCAACGGGGATGAGTAATATGTCATAACAAGAACTGAGAGTGAAGACCTCGAATTTGACATGACAAATGCCTTAAAGGTGCAATGGTGTCTAGACTAAAGAGTAATGATAGGAATAAAAGAGAAACAAACAATAAGCAAACACCAAGTGTAGTGGTGCCAAGTGTAAACTAGCTATTTTAATGATTTTACTCTAATACAAGCAAACATGTCCTATAAAAAAAAATACCTCTAGCCTATAGGTGATCTAAATCCTCAAAAAATCCTAGATCTACTGCTTCAAATGGCCTTCTAAACAACTTCTTACTTGATGGAATCTCATCCCCACAAGCAGAGCTATCAAGAGAGAGGCACGGTAGAGGATCAATTGCTTCCCACAACCAGTCCCATAGGGTGTTTTCCTAAGATTGGTCACTATAGTTACCTTCGTCCCAGGGGGGTGGTCGAGACTTGAGCTTCTTGGTAGTTAGCCACTGCACAGAATTCCCTACCATGGGTTGGGTAGCCCTGAGTAGAATTGATCACACGATGACCTAACCTAACACTCTCTAAATCAAGTTTCTGACGCACTCTGGCTTTGATCGTGGGATTGTGAAGGATTTTAAGCTCCCTAATATGTCAAATTCTATGTCTCAATGAAAGTGACTGATGGCTGTTATTGGAAGCCTATCCCATCGACCCTACACCTACACTACAAATATTGTTTGGCCTTGATGCCCAAGTGGGATTATTCTATGTGTGTAGATTTATTAAGGTGTAGTGTTTCAAGTCTTGGTTTGGTGGTGTTAGCCAATCTCATCTGCA
The DNA here is from genome assembly GCA_031772625.1 of Pinus tabuliformis. Lineage (NCBI taxonomy): Eukaryota > Viridiplantae > Streptophyta > Pinopsida > Pinales > Pinaceae > Pinus > Pinus tabuliformis. Next base: position 288,831,529 of record CM062805.1, on the reverse strand, counting down.
CTTAAGGTGTGAGTGTGTGAAAATAATGTGTCAAGTGGATGTGTTAATTAAGCATGTTTCATGATTCCATGTGCCGTTGAAAGTAAAATGCTTAAATACTGTAAATAAATTTGAAAATGACAGAAAAATAAAAAACTAATCAAGCACACAAAAACCTACCCACAAGGGCTACTAAGAATCTAAGCAAGAGAGGGAAAACAAGCTACTCAAAGACACAAAAAGAGGACAAAAATATCTAGTGTCAAGGGACTAGGATATAAAGGTTCTAAACTACTATAAATGATGCAGGTAAATAGCAAAAATCAAAGGTGAAAAATACTGCAAAGGATAGGTGTGGAGCTCTAAAACCTAGGATGCATAAGGGGATCCTAAGGGGGAAAAGGCAAACCCAAAATCTAAAGGGAGAAAAGGTAAGATAAACCTATCCAAGAGATTTGAAAAGTGAGGATCAGATCTGAAAAACAGTGGCTGAAAATGCCAAAAACCCTAGACTCCTCACTGAAAAAATCTTTTCCTAACAATGTGGAGGTGTACTCTAAAACCTAGGGTAATTTTTCCTTCCTCAAAGAGATAAATCAAGTGGATCCAAGCATAAGGGAGACTAACAATATAGATCAAGTACCCAAATTAGTCTGCAGACAACACTCTCGGAAAATCTATAAATTTTTTGAAAAATATCCGTAAAAAGTACAAAACCCAGGTACTGACCCGCTTCCTAGGAAAACATAATTTTCTAGCCAAAAAGTGTGCTCTACAACTCACTTATGGGGCTGAAATGTGTGCTCTATTCCTGGGCATCTCGGTCAGTAGATCTCACATAGATTTTTCCATCTCTTTCTTGGCTAGTACCTGTGACTTGTCGAAAAGATGAAAACCCCACCAGAATCCGACAATTTGACAAAATAGGATTTAATAAAATAGAAATTGAGAGGCTAAAAATAGCTAAAGAAAACCCTGAAATTGTCTGAAACTTCAGTCACCCAAGAATGTTGTTATTACACCAGTGGAGTCGCCATTTGTCGGTGTGAAAATTCTTCGAAGGTGTACCAAAAATACTTCACTTAAGTCACTAGGTGACAAGTGACCCTAACAACAAGTTGATGGCTAATATTGATTCATATCTGTAACACAAATAAAAAACCTGTTGTAAAAGAAGATATGATCTAGAATAGAAAGCAACAATATAAAATATTGAGTATAATAACCCAATTGGAATTAATTTTTTAAATGAATAAATCTTTTATTGATAACACTTGGTGAAGGAGATGTATAGATGGGCCTGTAAGTCCCCCTCTATGGGATAGGTCCTTTGATGTCCTTGATGCTTTAGAAACTGGTCCTCTCTCTCAATATGTGAAAAACCCAGACAAAAGTAGAGAACTCAAAATGGGAGCTCAAAGAAAAAACACACTAATGTTGATGATGATTATGATCATGGTGGAGAATGAAGGAAAAACCCTCCTTTTTATAGCAAAGTATGGAGTTAATCTTGAAAATGGAGAATAATAAAATATTATTGACCAAATTTATATCTAACCAATTGGAATACATTATTATATTTATTGGAGAGGGAAATGACATTTAAAATGGTTAAATACCTTTATTTAGAAATAATTAACAAATAAAATGATTTATTAATTATTTCGCTAGAATTAAGAAACGTGTGAAATCAAAATAATTATTAAATAGTGATTTAATAATTATTCTAATAACATAAATAAGGAAATTTAAATAAATAGTGATTTATTTAAATATTCCTAAAGGATTTAGTCAAATGTGACAAGGAATAATTATTAAATAATGATTTAATAATTATTTCTAGAGAAAATTAAATAAATAATGATTTATCTAATTATTGTCATGGGGTTTTTTTATTTAAATCATAAAATAATTTAATAAAAGTGGTTTACTAAATTATTTTCCATAGTGAAAGTAATTTTACTATGGTAAAATTAAATCTACATGATATATATCGATCCACCTAGTTAGAAGTGGCTAGGTGATCATTTTTTGGTGATAACAAAAGGTGTGAAGGTGCTATACTTTGCGTCCTTCAACTCTGTCACTAGTTTTGCATCTGGTTTTCTTGGTGGAATATACAGTGGGAGAGGCGAAGGAAATGTTGCGCCATCCGTTTCCATTTTCACTCGCTCTTCTTCTTCCACACTATCTCTCACATGTTCGAGCTCTTTCTAAGGTTCAACAAGTCTATTTTCTCATTCCTTCTTCGTTCTCTTCTCTCTTGTCATTTTATTTCCTGGGGATCTCTGTTGTATATGTGATGATGTTACTACAGGTGGTGATGTTGTTGCGGGCATATCAGATACTGCTTCCCTGACTCCGACTAAGCCCTTCTCACTAAATAGATGAATAAATTCTTGAGACGTCATACCACAGTGAAAATTTCTATGACTTCTCTATAATAGAAATATTCAAACTCCTAGGAAAAAAGTGCCAAATTTGGGTGGGATGCTACTTTTTATAAAAATTATGAATTTCTAACCCCATCATTAGCTCAAATTGTGTTCAATAATTTCATATCTATCGCTAGATGTAATAGATATGACCCAAAAATATATGAAAATAGAAATAAAACCAATAACTGTAAATACTCTCAAGAGAATTACAAGCACAAAATATAGAAATGATTATTTATTGATCAAACCCTTGAGGTAGGGTAACACCATACAATCACTCCTTAAAGAAGAAGAACACTCCACAAGTGATATGCTTTCCCATACAATATTCCTTGACCTCTCTCAATGGGGAGTCTCTAGCCTCTTTATAGGCCTCATACATACAATATCATGGGTCATCACCATGGTTCCCTCAATACATTCTATCTAATACCATGGACGTATCACATTATTGCTAACTACTTGTGGTCCCTTACATGATGTAGGTTAACCACTTTATTTATTAACTATGGGCCATCTCATTATTACATTATTCCCTTGGGTACCTCCCTTTGTACCCCATACTATTCCCCTAGGTATACTACATTCCATCCCCCTTAAACATGTTCCATCCCCGAAACATAAGAAGGACACAAATAATAATATCGACTCAAAAGAGTAGTCTACTGGTACCATGCACGTGCATTTATCCATCCAAGAGAAATGTGAACCCTCAATCTAGCTAGTGCCTCGCTCGCTTGAGATGGAAGTTGACCCTGGTGGCTCTACTGTGTTGGTGTGTTGTGGGTGGATTGTCACCCCTCTCTATTTGTCATGTAGGGGTTGTTGTCTTTGTTGCTGATTCGTTTCCATCTTGTAGGTTGTTGTCTCATTAGGTGATGTGGGTGGTGATATGCTGAAGCTTTAACTGATGGAATATATTTCTTGAATTCCTCTACTATTGGTGCATGAGTGGTGTCTGGTGCTTTTTCTGATACCTAATTTGATGTTTGTGTTTGGTTTTCGACCATCAAAGGCTCATCATCTAATGTGTCAGTGTCATTAGAGCTTTGTGCTTCTGCCTCCATAGCCTCTGCTTCATCCTCCTTGGACTCTACCTGTTTATTGATGGAAATATCCTATAATGTAATTTTCTTCTTTTTATACCAGAGCTTCAGGAATTTCTTCTGCACATTAATATTTATAGTACCAACAGATTCCATCCAAGGGTATCCGAAAACAACATCCACATTAGCCATATCTGAAGCATAAAAATCAAAATGCAATACATACTTGTCCATAGAAATCTTCAAATCTTTATAAACTTGCACCTCCTCATTATTAACCTATGTGTGCTCCATTTTTTTGGCTGGTACTTGAAACTTTTTAGCCAAATGAACATTAATAAAATTATTCAAGAAACTAGGATTAATAGACACAATGATCTTCTCCTTCTTCTTCTCATTCTCCTGTTTTCTAGCATGATACCATTTGTCTAAAAAGACTTTTGCAAACTCTTCATCTAAAAGTTTGTACAACTTCTCGCTAACAAATGATCTAAACCATTTGGTAGCCTCATCCTTGTAGAGTCTCTACTTTACACTTGGTTATCCATCATTTCCTACAGTTTTCCCTCACTCATCTCTCTCTTTTGCTCTATTTTGCTGCATAAACTCACCCAGATCATTACATATGATGGCATTAAGCATGATTTAGGGATTTTGCTAATGTGTGACTGTTTTGTTTAGATTTTGACGTATTTACAGGCATTCCGCAGCCATCTGCTGATTCCGCAGCCATCTGTTGATTCCGCAGCCATCTGATGATCCCGCAGCCTTTTTGTTAATCTCAAGGTTCCACGTGTCATTTTGCCAAATGAGCCACATGGGCACTTAGGAATCAAGGTGCTCGAGGTTCCTGTGCTATCTGTTCAGCCATCCACGTCATCTGTACCTCCGGTCAACGAGGGTCAAGTTACGGTCAACAAAGGCAGCTTAACGGTGATACGTAAGCTGTTGGGTCACGTCAGTTTAAAAGGTGACTTGTCCGTCTTATGCAGGCCGTGGGGGACATAATCCAACTCTGGATTCAATGCCCATAACGACCAGAACCTCCAGCTCATCCACGCAGACTTATGACGTGTTTTGATCCTTAATTACGCATGACAGTTAGTTAGTTTTCCAGTTTTAGCTGTACACATTAGGCTGTTCTTCAGATGCCTATAAAAACTAGCGTTTGCATACGCTGAAGGTTACTTTTTAGTTGCTGCATTTTATAAACTTGTTGTTATTTTAGAGCATTCGAAGACTCTGTTTTTATAGTGTTGTTCTAGCACTCTGGACTGTATTTTTCTGCACATGGAGTAATAGAAACAGTGCTGTTTTGAAGTTTACAATTCCTTGAGTCTCTTTTGGATGATATGAATGGAGGGCCCCTGTTCATGTTAGCCTTGTAAAGTATTTTATGTATTTTATGTGCAGCATTTCCTTATTTCTATTCAGCATTTCTTTTAGTTGAAACATGTACAGCTTGCTTTACTTTCTTGTTATTTCATTTCCAGCCTTTATTTTACGCTGATCAGCATTGTTCTTTTGCAGGTTTTTAAGCCCGGGATTGATTTTGTGTTTGTGTATTTGCTTAAATATCTAGTGGTAGTTTCAGTTGACAGATTCAAGTTGCTGCCTTTACTTTATTTTCATAGCTGATTTTTAGTTTTATTTCTCACAGTTGTCTGCTAACATATGAATGGTCTCTTTATCATAAATTGTCTATCTTATAGAGATCAGAATACTGATACATTGCAGCTGGCTTTGAGTGCTTTTTAGACTAATCTTTAACTACTTTCTAATCGTGTCTTACACAGTACTATGTGGTAGAGGCAGAGAGTTAGAGAGAGCTGAACATCATAACTAGTCTTTAAAGTAGATTTTCTCATTTTTTTATCATTTCTTAGACTTATCTTTAGCTACTCCCTAATCGTGTCTTACACAGTACTATGTGTTAGAGGCAGAGAGTTAGGAAGAGATAAACATTATCATTGGTCTTTTAAGTGATTTTCTTACCTTTTATTTGCAGCAGCATGAATGGTGTCTAATGCCATTAGAAAGTGGTTCTTTGCTTTCAAGTCATTTCAAGTTATTTATTTCATTCAAGCTTTTCCTTTTCAGCAAGTAGTTAGAAACCACTTACACACACTCTCACTCATCTAGAATTCACCTTACACACACCATCACTCATCTGTTCATAAAAACATCACTCCATCCTAGGAATATAAATTAACCACAAACAACACCCCAAACGACAAAAGCTCTAAGAGGTTGCTTAAGTACATATAGTACACCTTCACTTCATCAGCTTACGAGCCCCGGGTTGACAATTAATGACATCAATTTAGAAACACTAAATTGACTAAACAATCCTCCAAACCAAGCCATACTAAATTTTTCCACCTTTTCACATATAATATTTTTTCACTGCTTATGAATTCTTCAAAAGTAGGACCATCATCTTGTCTTGAAAACAAAATTTTGCTAGAAGCCACGAAGAGGGTTTTGAAAAAAATCACTTGATGAAAATTTAAAGTGGCCATACTTTGGTCAATATTGCTCATAATATTTATTATGACCTATTTTCAGACATGAAACGACCATTTTACATCTTCCCATGTAATAGAAATCCTGATATGGGCACTGGAATTTCTGATTTTCATTGCAACAGTCCCGTTGTCACAAAAACTTCTGAAAAAAAGAGTTGATTTTAAACCAATGATATCTTCCTCATCCAGTCTCTGATTTGGCTGATTTTCTTTTTTGAAATTGTATAATTTTTCAAGAGGACTTCAGATCTATAATTATTTTCTCAAAACTCCCCACAAAAATTACAAAAATTGACTGGAGATCCGCTGTCCACAAATTTTCGTCAAAACATTTATGCAACCCAGCCAATTTTTAAATCAACGATATCTCCCTCATCCAAACTCTGATTTGGCTGATTATTTTTTAAATATGGGTATTTTTTTTGCACAAAATCCAAATATGCAATTTTCTTATACAAAATTTTCACCAAAAGTTTCATATCTGATCTGCAAACTCACCGCCCCAAAAAATTCCTGCAAAAAAAATAAAATATATCTCTCCTCTTGCCCAAGAAAGTGCTCTAATACCACTTGTAATTGATATGACTTGAAAATATAATAAAAATACCAAATATTCCCAAGAAATAACACAATATAAAATAAGAACTTCAGATAAACTTCTCTTTATTGATATCAAAACCCTTAAGGTAGGGAAACACCATACCATCACTCCTTAAGGAAGGAGAACACTCCACAAGCCATATGCTTGCCAATACAATAACCCTTGACCTCTCTCAATGGGAAGTCTCTAGCCTCTATATAGGCCTCATATATACAATACCATGGTTCCCTCAATACCATCTAACTAATACCATGGGCTTATCACATTATTTCTAACTACTTATGGTCCCTTACATGATGTGGGTTAACCACTTTATTTATTAACTATGGCCCATCCCATTATTACATTATTCCCTTGGGTACCTCCCTCTATAACCCATACTATCCCCCTAGGTATACTATAGTAGATCCACTCAATCTATCCTCATAAATCCATCATTCCTTGTGTTTCAACAACAACTTTCCTTTTTAACAGTCATATCTACCGAGCGAACTTCAACATATTCCATATTGTAGCAAAGCAACTACTCTTATGCCAAGGTTCTTATGAACTTCAACATAATCCAGGATGTAGTGAAGTAACTTCCTACGTCGAAGTTATCTCTGCAGCGTAGATTATAGTCTAGTGCCTACTTTCAACTGTAGGTGGCACTAAGACTTTTCTCCTTTCTTTAGAGTGAAGTTGTAGGGGTAGGGTTGTCCCGGTACATATCGAACTTGCTGCCATTTACTATTCCTTGAACAAATTCTCCATTTAACTTTGCTAATTAAACTGCTCCTCCATCAGTAATATGCTTGATAATGTATGGGCCCAACCATTGCATCTTGAATTTTCCTGGAAATTTTACAAACTTATAGTCATAAAGGAGAACAAGGTCTCCTACCTGGAACTTCTTCTACTTAATATGGCTATCATGCTAGGCCTTTTATCTTGTTTTTTGTACCTGCTGATGAAATCCTGCTATAAATATATCTTCCTCCAAAGTAAGAAAGTGCGACATTCTTTATTCCATTATATCAAGGTCTGCCATATCTGTAAAAATTGCCTCAAGCTATGCACAATGTACTCCGTGGGCATCACTTCTTGCCCATAAACTAAATTGAATGGTGCCTGACCTATCAACTTTTTACATGTGGTCCTATAAGCCCTTAACACTACTATAATTCTAAGGTCCCACTTATCTCTATTCACATTGCATACCTTAGTAAGTGCACTCTCAAAAATCTTATTAAATGCTTCTATTGTTGCATTGGCCTGAGGGTGATAAGGGGTACTCTTATGATGATAAACTTGGAACTCCTTAGTCAATGCTTCAATAGTCTTAATTAGGAAGTGTGAACCTTGGTCACTCATCAAAATCTGTGGACATCCAAATCTAGACAATATGTACTCAAAAGTAAACTTTGAGTAGTCTTTGTGTTGCAGTTCCTTACTGGTTGTGCTTTGATCCATCTTATCAAGTAATTAGTCAATGTAATTATGTACCCCACACCAGTCCTCTTTCTAGGTGGGTTGATGGGTCCAAAAAAATCAATGGCTCACTTATCAAAGGCCTGTAATGTAACTTATGGTACCATTGTCATCTCATCTCTTCTGGAAGGCTTCCCTATTCTTTGACACACATCACATGCTTGGTAGTACTCCTTTGCATATTTATCTAGTGTAGGCCACCACAATCCTGCTTTTAAAATCTTTTGAGCAGTATCTTTTATTGCATAGTATCCACAAACTATGCTCCCATGAGCCTCTACTAGAATCATTTTCCTTTCTTGTTCAAGAACATATCTGTGAACTATCATCTAGTCCAATCTTATATAAAATTCCTGCTATTAATGAAAATTCAGCTGCCTAAACCACTAATTCTTTCTTTTGTTGTGTAGTATACTCTAAAGGAGCCATTCTTGTGGTAAAAAAATAAATGATATCAACGAAATTTTCATCTTCCACTCTGATTTCAAATAACTGCGCATCAGGGAGATTATCCTCTATACTGGTTGGTTCTTCCCTTGTTTCTAGTCTCGACAGATGGTCAGTTGTTGCATTTAGTCTCCAAGGTTTAATTATGATCTCAAAGTCATATTCCTAGAATAACAATAAAGATATGGAAATATTTCCTCCTAAGACATGCCTATTAACCAAATAATTTAGTGTAGAATGATCTGTAAACATTTTAAAGTGTGACCCCAACAAATAGTGTCTAAACTTCTAAAAAGGATACACCATGGCCAATCCTTCCCTTTCTGTAGTGGTGTAATTATTTTCTGCTTTAGATAACTTTTTACTTGCAAAAGCTATAGGATGATCAATCTCTCCTGCACCAGGTTGTGCCAATACCACTTCCAAAGATATACAAGAGGCATCCACATGGACATGAAATTCCGTATTCAATTCAGGGAATACTAGTATAGGTGCAACTACCATTTTTTCTTTCAATATATCGAGGATTTTCTAACATTCTTCATTCCACTGAAAAGTTACATTCTTCTTCAACAATTTCTCCACAAGCTCAATGATTTGAGCATACCCCTTGATGAACTTCCTATAATTCCTAGTATGCCCCAATGTAGTGCAAAGTTGTCTTACTATCTTAGGTGGATGCAAGTTCATAATGATAGAAATCATAGCAAGTTCCACCATTAGTCACAACATTTTTCCGAAAGATACCACAAAATATGCACTTCTTTAGGTTCAAAGAGATCTGATATTGTCTACATGTGTCGAGCATAAGTCTTAAACTTCCAACATATTTTCTCAACAATCCAATTACTTTCCAATCATCAAAATATACCTCTAAAAACTTGTGGACGTATTCCTTAAAATCTATGACCACCACCCATTTTGTAGCAAATGTGGTCGTATGACGATCTTCAGGTGAAATCCTAATATGATGATATCCTGAGAATCCATCTGTAAATGAGTAAGATTCTTGACCTCCTACATTGTCTAGCATTCCATATGTAAAAGGGGTAGGGAAGGGATCATCTAAACATGAATCATTCAAATTTCTTAGATCAACACATATCCTAATTTCTCCTTGAGTCTTCTTCTCTTGCACCACCATAGGACTCACCCATTTTGATTCTTCTACAGGTTTAATAATTCCTACCGCTATCATCTTATCAAGTTCTACTTTCAATTTCTCTTTACACTTTAGGTTCAACCTATATGGTCTTTGTTTGATCGACTTTGCATCAAGCTTAAGGGGAATCTTCATGACTCCTATATCTTCTATTATACCCTTCATCTATGAAAACTTGGTGGGAAACAATTCTTGATATTCATGAAGTAACTTTGTAACTTTATTGACTATCTCTTCATCCCAATAGTCTCCTATTGTTGCAAACTTGGGTTCCTTCTTTGATCCTATGTTTACCTTCTTGGTCTTAAATGGCTTCGTTATGTCTGGTATTTCTAGCTCAGGTCCAGTTACTTCACGGTATCCTTCTAACTCTACTATTTTGATGTTGTGGGGATATTCTTCTTCATTTTCAGTAAGGTTATAACTCTCCAGTGCATTTTCTATCCGTGCAGCCCAATCAAGTTGCTGCCATGTTAGTGGGGTTACATTCTCAAAGATCCTCTTCTTGATTGTCTAAAGGGCCAAATCTATGTATGGGCAATCATCCTAAAAGCTTAATGTTAATATGAATCCATCAACCATGTCTTCCCATTTCATGGTACAATGTCGAAGCTCTATTTCTAGGTACTAGTTCTTAGGGATTGTCTCTAATGTATGAATGAATCTATGTACCCATTATCGTCGTGGAATCTCTTTCCATGTTGTAGTGAATATCTAGATATGCTTCCTAGGATTAGTTTCACCATCATATTTTATCTCCAACTCTATATCTATCTGTCCAAAAATTATCCCCATCGGTCTTCGACATTTCGACTAGCCTCCTATATTCTTGTTGTGTGCATTCCACCATCTCACAGGGTAGCGTTCAGGGCTATATCCAAGGCTAGAAACCTTTGATTTTCTGGAACTTGTTATTCATAATCATTAAGAAAAGTATTTAAATGACTGAAGCCATCATAAGAAGTTAGGTTACATACCTCAAATATCATACAACAAATTGATATGGTAATTCTTGCACAATGCCTTGTGGATACTTGAGGTACAATAACTATCACACTCCGAACTCAACTTGCCCTACGCAATAGGGTTAACAAAATCATGTTCCTTCATTGTCATCTGATAGATATTATCTATGTTAGTTGCGCAGTATTATTCTTTGACTAGTTTTGTATATCTTATTACTTCTGATGGATCTAAGGGAACAATTACTCTCATCTTATTTCCTTCAAATATCATCTATCTCTTATTTAGATTAATTATGGCCATATTTTCAAATTCCCAGTCAATTCTGAGAAATGTAGGATAAGGGTTACTATCATCGACGATCTCCATTACTTCAAAATCAGAAGTAGTGTGAACTCCAATATCCACTGTGGCACCTAGTAGTCTTCCTAGAGGGAAGATCCTTGCTCATTTTCCATCCTTAACTGAATAGGTGACCACTATAGGTTAGACCTACCCATTAATTCCCATGTCTACATTTTTAAGACATTAGCATTAGATCCCAAATCCATAATAATTTGATCCATCTCATACTCTCCTATCTACGCACTAAGTCTCATTTCTCTTCCGGTTCTCTTCTGTCGATGCAAATTATTGATTGCACGCATCTCACTTCATAGTTTTTCTTTGGATGCACATGAATTTATCAATTCTTTAAGCCCTTCTACAACCTTTTGATAATTTAACAATTTCATACAAGTATGCAAAAAGACTTTAAAATACCTACTTGATTTGTTGAATCCTAGTCTTATTTCAGAGCTCGGTGTATCGAAGCTGATGACACATTGTAATTACTTCTCTTATTGGGCTTTGGTTGTGAATTAAAGGTCGAAGCTCCAACATCCATAAAAATTCACTTTTCTTCCATAAATACTTCTTTTTCTTCTTGAATATAAAAAATAAGAACTTTCTTAGTAGTCTTTCTGACCCATGCACTTTCATATTCTTTCTTTTCATAGTCTTTATTAGTACTAGTCGTAGATCCACTTCTAGTGACAATATTAATTCAAGTTTTGTCTGTCCTCCTTTCAACAGTCATCATTTGAATATTCTGTGTTGGTTTCTGATTCCTTTTTTCTTTCATCTTCACTATAAGTATAGGAAATTCTTGAATTACATGGTCAAAGGATTTACATTACTTACATGTCATTATGGAGTTCTGGAAGTCTCTCACAAAATGACCTGGTTGGCCACAGTTATAAAAAATGATCTGTCCATGTCCTCGACCAGCTCCACCACCTTGACATATTCCTTGGTAACCTCCTTGACCACCGCACTGTCTATTTTCCTCATTCCCATGCTCTTCTTCTTGCATTCTATAAGCATCAGCACCATGCTCCATCATTACTTCGTAAGCCCGACAATTATTCTCATCGTGTCCTACTGATTTACAAAATTTGCAATATAGATTCCTCAGAGTCTATACATGTTTCTATAAAAAGTAACAATCTTCTAAAAAATGTTGGCCTCTAATCTTACATATTTCACACCATAGGTTGGATCCTATATTTAAGGGATTTAGTGCCCCACTAGCCATGTAATCCATGAAGATAGGGCACTGTTCTTTAGAATGGCCCTCTGATCTGCACTTCGTACACCATAATTATTCTCTAACTTATTTTCTTTTCTTGATGTATTGTATCTGTAGGGTTAGGTTCACTAGTTGATTCTGAATCTGTTGAATTCATGCACTAGTATCTCCTATAGGCGAAGCCTTGAATTTCATTGCAATCTGTAGAGCTTCGACTTGAATTTCTATCATTTGTTACATAAATGGTAATCTAATGTGCGGTAGAAACACAACTATGAACCATTCTTTATGTTTCTGTGGAGCTATGTCGAAGCTTACTTAATATAATAACACCTTAAATCTCTGATCAAACTCCCAAACAAACTTAGTAGGTTTCTGTTTGATCTCTTTCAACTCAGTGATGCACTGTGACTCAGACTTCGGTTTCTTAAACTCTCTTATCAATGCTATTTTAATATCTGCAAATGTTCTATTCTAATTATTTGAATACTTCATATACCATGTCAATGCTCTATCTCAAAGCATCGTAATGAGCTACACTTTCTTTATATTCTCATCGTTGATATGCTTCGCTATCCATACAACTTCACATACAAACCAAAACTGTTCTGGATCCTCTAATCCATCTCTTTTGAAAACGAGTAGCTTAATATTGTCAATGATAATTCTTCTTGGAGGGGGAGGGAGATGGGAGGTAGAAGGGGTATGGGGAGAGGGAAAGCGAAAAACACCCTTGCTATTACTGTATTCTAGTTTCTGCAAACTCTCAGGCTAGGAGGGTGAATACTGCGAAGTTACTTGGGGCTTATCCGGGTGTCTTTCTTCTCTTTCACATTCATATCCACTCAAACAAGGACTATAATCAATATCTAAAAAGGTCTTCGGGTCTTGTTCATGATATCTCTTTCTGGTATCTACTCTATATCTCTTTCCACTTCGCGTCACTTTGTTCTCTTGCTTAGATTTATTCTATCTTCTTTCAAACATAAGTAAACTAGCAATCTGACTGCATCTGTAAACTCCCTTTTCACACAGAAGCACCTTAATCCAAATTTTCAAAGATTTTAAATACTTACCTCGTGGTCCTTTGAAGAATTGGTATTCCACTTTGCTATAGTACACAACCGAGTCTACGACGAACTCAGTAATGAATCCTCCCAAGATTCTATCAATCTATAAATCAACAACCCTTGAGATCCTATTGTTAGTGCTCTTGAGTTGCTGTATTATTTCAAGAGTCCACACTATAGGTTCTTCACCCTTAAAACAGTTCTTCCTTTCATTCAACCTCGATATCGAGTCGTACAACTCAACAGGAAAAGAAGAAAATAAAATATCGTATTGATCTGTAAAAATATACTTATGTAACCAAGCTTCGGATGTCAAACGAGGGTTTCTGTTTTCTTGATCCACAAATTCTCTCTCTTTTAGGTCTATCCTATCTTGAATTTCTTTCTTTGACGAGTACCACATCCACATATCCTTCAAAAAGATCCTGGTCCCGACAACAAAAGCATTTGCTAGCTCGATTTGGGTTGACCTAGGTTCAATCTACACTATGCACCAACAAAACCCTTGATCACTGGCCCTTTCGGAAATGACCTGCAAGTAGATCATAGTCTCACCCAAAGTGACTATGGGAGGATGCAGAACCAAGTTTTTGTAGCCTTGAAGGATTACGAGAAGTGGCATTACTATGTTATATATTATTCTTAGCATTTATAAATCACTTCGCCGCATTAGATTAATCACTTAAACATGCCATATAAAACCATAAAACATCACTATGCTGAAGTAAAATGCAACTGTAATAACTACTACTCTATAACATATAATAAGAAAATATACACATCAAAACACCAATGTAACGTGGTTCACCCTAGTGTAGGGATACGTCCACAAGAACTCTTTCTTAATATAATGAATCTTTGAAAATCAAACACTTCTTGGCTTGCGCACTAAGCTGCAGGTTGTCTACACACTCAACTGCAGACTCTTCTCCAGGCCTCTACGCACTGAGCTGTAGATCCTCTCCTTTGTTACCAAATTACAAAGCACAATAATTCATCCATAATGTTGATTTATTCTTATTCTTTTTTCTTCTTATTATTTTACCCTATATATACTATTACATTGTAGGGTTACATCATCAAAATACCATGGAATCCCTAAAACAAGCAACTACGGCCCCAAAACCATTGATCCCTTACAAAATTGCGCACTTTTACAAAAAGGAGGGGCTTCAACCCACCCCGAATCCCTTACAACACCATGCAGTTTCCATGTGCTCGACTGCATGCTCCATTATGCGCTCCACCCCATAAAATGTAGAGTTTTTTCCAAAATCTAGGCCAAGTTGGGCTAGGCCCAACATATGGTAGGACAATTATATAAATATATTTATTTTCAATAATTTGTGTCTTATTAATGAAATTTCAATTATTATTTGGTGATTTTCTATTATTATTAAGTGATTTTGTATTTTATTATTTTATTAAGAAAGTTATAAGTAATTTATAAAGTAATTGAGAGTGATCAATATTCTAAAAATAAAACACTTGTTTGAAATTTTATTATTTAATTATAATCAACTAATTATTTAATTTTAAAAATCTTTAAGTTAACTTAGGATTATGGGGTAGGAATTTATATAATTCATCATAATTATTTACAATGAAACATATTTGCTATTCCTTAGGGAGATTAAAAATCTATTTTAAAGGACATGGTCACAACTTGTTTATTGAAGGACACAATATTGTTTGAGTGTTAATGTTTACGTAAGGACTAAAACTTTGATGGAGCATCAAATCTCTTTCAAGCTTCATCGTCACCCCTTGACCACTAAAAACTAGTAATCCCTTGTACACATATAAAATAAGTATCTTAATAGCTTGTCATAGGTTCTTACTAGATGGCTTCCATGGGATTGGAAAGGAACCTAGGATAAATAATTATCAACCTCTAGGAATTCCCTAAAGTCTCCCTCTATAATCATTTCTATCATATCTTCTATTTGTTGTTTAGTGGACTCCATCACCATTTATTTTCTCAATCTCTACATTCTGAATTATAACACTTTGGTCTACTTTGATTGATTAAACAATAAGATGCCATTATTTGAAAACAGACTATGAAGACACCCAACAAAGTAATCAATTCTTTCAAAGAAATATTAAAGTATATGATATAACTATTGTAAATGCAAAGACCATGTATAGTGTTAATCATGATGCAACATACATTGTAATGAAATAAAAGGTGGGACTATAGTTTTTTTGTTTATTACAAAAAAAAATTAATTAGTGGATTCTTATATCTTCCTTCCCTGAACGCAATCTGGACTTCTTGTTTAAACTAATGGCACACCATTGTCTATAAGTAAACCATTTTACCATCTTATTGAAGTGTTATAATTAGATTACCGTAAGAGAAATATCCATGTATAGTAATTACCCTAATTTTTTATTTTTTATTTTCATAACCAACAAATTTATATTAAAAAATATTTTTACATATAGCACTTATGCCAAAATATTTCCTATATTTGTTCTACCAATTAAATCTCCCAAATTGTAATCACATCCTGCCTTATAGCCAAAAAAAAAGATACAGATCTATATATTGTCCATGAACACAATAAAAGATAATCAAACTTAATAGTGGATTCTATCTCAGTATGCATCCTAACTAGTTTATACATAATATGTAACCACCATAAAAAAAAAAAAAAAAAAAAAAAAATTGAACAAGAAATAATATAGAATATGTCCATGAAATCAGTAGTGTTTAAGCCATTTGGAAATTCCTTGAACTATGGAATTTTTTATTGAAAAAGGCAAAGTAAAAAAATCTCCCCAAGTGGTTTGTTGAGTCTTTCCTTTGATAATCCATCAACAACTACATTCTGTTCCCTATATATATGAGAAAAGGTTAAGTCAAGGAAGAATTTCATTATCAATTTGATTCCTTTCATCCAATTAATGAGCTTGTGTGGTTCGAAAGAATATCACATATGAACCCCGTCCAAAAGCTCTTTTGAGTCTCCAAATACAACCATAGACTTTATGGAAAGCCACTATACACAGAAAACTACCCACCAAAGTGCGATTATATGCACACGGGTATTTCTACCCAGCCCAATAATCTAGGTAAAATGGTAGTAAGTACCTAGCTTAATGACAATATAAATCCCACTCCCACACTTATCATTGTTGTTCGCCCCATCATAGAATCCCACAAGGAATATGTCCCAAATATTTATGAGTTGTATATGTCTTTCAAGCCTCCTTTCCTCCATAGATGATTTCATTGAGGTAATTTTCAATCTTTATGCACATCCTCTTGATGTCCATAAGGGACTCCTCAAAAAAATTAGCATTTCTACATCACCACATGCCCTAAAAAATGTAGAAAGGGAGAGTGAACCAAACTTTATATCCCGAGAAACAATCGAAAAGAAAATATTAAATTAAAGAGTTATTCCAGTCAGAAATTAACTTTAAAATATCCAAAACTTAAAACCAGATGAATATCATGAAAGGGAATTTTAAAAATAGATGATCTACATCCTCAATTGTCGACTCACACATGACACATCTCCTTGATCCATTGAAGCCCCTCCTGCATAAGTTATACCGTGTTAAGATCTTATTCCTCCATGTTGGATCAACCAAAACATTTGATTTTAAGTGGAAAGTTCCACTTCCATATTTTTTAAAACCACCTTGAAACCTCGATTAAATGTTATGTAGGTGTGAAAATATGTATGCCTCCTTTATTGTGATATTTCCATTTATATATTTTCCATCCCAAGTGAATTTGTCCCCCATTTCATTTAATGATATACTAGGCATATTTAATTTACATACATATTTATCCTAATAAGTTTTCATTTCACCAAATAAACCCAGGTTTCTGGAACTACACAAAGAAGGACATAAAAAGTTGGGATTGGATTCCATATGTATTTGATTTAAAAAATATATGCCTAGATTTTGAATATAATAGATGAGATTTACTGGTAATGATTGTTCCCCCACACATCCTCCAATCTGATCCATACCAATCTCCACCATAATACCTAAACCAACCTTCACCCCAAATTCCTAATCAATCATTTTTTAAGTTTCATCATACTGCTCCATATGTATGATGTTGAGTAAGGAACCCATGCCCCATCCTTTATTCACGACCTCAATGTATGTAGTTTCAAATACTTTTATTTTATAATCCTCTGCCATATGCCATTTCCATTCAATTCACACCAAAGACTCTTCATCAAGAACGCCCAGCCAAAATGTTCAATATTTAAAAGACCCCAACCCCCATATTCTTTCCTCATAGATAATACCTCCAAGCGAACAAGGTGGATCATGTTTCACCCTTGAATATTTCCTAGATGAACTTTGAGATGTTTTCATTTATCCTCTTAAGGATATTTTTAGGAAGCATATATAGATGCATCCAATAGACCATGATGCTTTGTAGGACTGATTGAACATGTATCAAACCACCCTGCAAAGTGAGCCATTTATGTGACCATAATGACATCTTCTGCTAAAATTTATCCATTAACCAACTACAGTCCCTTATACCATATTTATTTGGTTTAAAATTAAACCCAAATACTTGAAGTCATAATCCAATTGTACAATTTCAACTACAAATAGATTTGCAATCTCCACAACATAAGGCTCATGCGAGGATGTTGCAATCAATAATGTTTTTGAATTATTCAAGTAGAGGCCTAATGCATCACCAAAAGAGTAAGTGATCTGATGTAAGTTATATCGCTCAATAACATAAATCTCCCCCATGATAATAACATCATCCACAGATGTAAGATGAGTTATTGAAATATTATTGGAGGTCTTATATCCCAAAAATAAATCACGTGAGTGTGCCTCTAAAATCTTCCTACTTAAACCATCATCACCCAAAAAAAGAAAAGTGGGGAAAGAGAATAACCTTGTCTAAGTCCACGAGATGCTTTTAAGAAGTGAGAAGGAACACCATTTATAATAACTTCATAATTAGATGATGTTATGCACGACATAATCCAATGCACAATCATCACAGATATGTCAATCTTATGTAATACCATTCTCAAGTAAGCCAAATCCACACAGTCATATGCCTTGATCAAATCTAATCTCAATAACAATAAGTGGCTTTTTTTTACCTTGCTATAATGTAGCCATTCATGTGCAATAGCCACAACATCTTGAATCTCCCAATGCACTAGGAACCCACATTGTTTAGGCGAAATATATTTTGAAAGTGTTTCTTTAATGTGAGTAGAAATAATATTAGATATAAACTTATAAATAATATTTCATAGTGAAATGGGTTATAGTCCATGAAGGTTGTGGCATGTGAAACTTTTGGGATCAATGTAATGCATGTGGAATTTAAAGCACCAAAGTTTCTGCAAAGAGTCCTAGACTCCTGTGCCATTAGTAGGTTTTCCCCCATGATGTCCATGAAGTGAAGGAATAATTCCACATCCACCCATCCAGATCCAAACTTTTATCCTTTGAAAGACATTAATACCACAATCAATTCCTCTGAAGTGATCGACCTCCCAATAATTATACTATTTTCCTCATTAAGCATACCTAGATATGATTGAATGTTTTCTAGCTAGTTTTCAATGCCCACTCTGACCTTGGATTAATAAATGTTTCAAAAATAATTGATTTGTCCTTGATGTAGATCTTTAAGGGAGGATATATTGCAACCCTCTAGATCCATCAGACCACATATAGTATTTTGTCTCCTCCTATTCTTTGCATAATGATGACATAATTTTATATTTTTTTCTGCTCCAGCTATCCATATGGTGTGACGCTTTAGTTAACATTCTTCCTCTTAGAGCAATAAGATTACACATTTTCACCGTTCAAGTACGAGGACCAAATCCTTTTAAGCTTCTAATAAGTAATACATCATTTTTGGATCTGATTATTCCATGTTTTGTTTATCAATGTCAATCAATTCTTTAATATGCATCCTCTTTTTTGACCTTTTCCCAAATCCTCACCACATTTATAGATCAGAGAGTTTCCATCTCACCACATCAATTTAGGAGATCTCCAAATATTTAACTGACTTTGTCCATGATTCCTAATCAGGCTCATCAATAGGTAAATTATATGGGACTTAATGCCACTCTCCAACTTATTAAAATCAACTTTTCTCACATTTCTTTACATATTTTCTAATGTTTTGCTTAGTGAGAAGGGTAAAGGTGAGATGTTATGTCATGTGGCCTAATGTGCATTAATTGTAGGATTTGGAGCATTTCTTGCCTAATTTAAGTGAAAGAACTCAAAGTAGATAGGAAAGAGGTATTCTAGGAGATTGGGTCTCCCTCCTTAACTCATCAATCACTCGAAGATTCCTCCACCAGATCTCATTAGCTCGGAGTTACAAGCAGCCGACCCACTGAGTTGTAGCCGAGTCAGTGATAGTTGAAGACAAGTTAATATCGAGTTTGGGATCTAAGCCTCCCTAATTTTAAGTTATTGGTAGCTTCAATTGTATAAATAAGAAGGCCTAGGGCCTCATTAGGATTCAACTTTTTATTTTAGCCAAGAGGCAATTTTGAGCTTAAGCTATTGTGACTATTGTTCTCATGTTATTTTTGACATTTTGGTGATAATGAAAAGGGTTTCATTGATCCAGCACTGAGTTATCTCAAAGGGCTAAAGCTCTTAGGTTAGGGCCCAACCCTAGCAGGAGAGGTTCCTCTTCTTTTTGTACATGTATCCTTAGATTAGAATCATAGATTAGCTGCTGAAATTATTTCCTTTTTGTTTAATTTGCAAGTTTTTGAATGATTGGTTAGTTTTTCTTCCATTAGTTGGAGAAGCAGATTAGTGTTACCGTAGTGAAAAAGGACTTCAGAAAAACTTGTGACAATGGCCTCATCCTCATCTCCCTCACGAGATCATAATTTGAGGGCCCCAATCTCATAGCCCCAAAAACAGAGTGATCTTTTAGTTATTACATAGCTTAGGATTTCTTGTTGAGTAGACCATTGTTAATGATTTCTTATAAGCACCTGCAATTGTCATTTTGGTTCCTTCAGTTTGTTGTATATTAGAAAGCATTCCATTCCATATATTTGATCCACTACCCATCAATAAATCATTTTCTCAAATTCAACTCATATTTTCCACATTTACATAAAGTTGTGCGTAAATGAAGAAATGAATAGGTGTTGTTGCAAGAGTTGCTAATCTGCAAGGAGGAATTCATTCCACCAACATCATCTAAAGTTTTCTCCACCTCTCACCAAACCCTACCAATCACCAATTTGGATTTATATTTTATAGCCATCGTGGACAACCACCTTGACCAAAGCCAACCATCCTCAAGAGTTGGGATGAGCCTTGGGTAGTGTGCACCTTCCCCATACCTGATTCCACCATCATACACCTTCCCAACACTTCCTTTCACCTTCCCTACCTTCCTACAACTTTCAACTAAGTTTCCTGTAGTAAACCAAGACATCTTGTACTAATTATAGGAAATCCTATAGCAACTATAGGAAACCCTGTAGCATCTTGTTTTAGACTGTTTTGGGAAGAAATAATGATCAGAGGCTATGGTAGGCCTTCAAATTGACCTTCATACTCCTCAATGCCATTTTTGACCAATTTTCCCATACTTTCCTGTCCTACAAAAGAACAACTTGATTAGTTTAACATTTACATTTCTAAACACAAAACCAAAAGACTCTTTTCTACAATATTTAGCTAATGCATGCATACATCGATCCTAGAATTGTTAGGATCATTTTCACTCCTACTTAGCCCAGATAACTAGATGTTAGAATGCAAGGTTAAATTAGGTCTCTCTTGCAAGTAATGTGTGTTAATTCCTAAATAGGTGATTTCATGTCATTTTTGTACCACAGGGCTTCCAGGGTCTAGATACTTCCAAAAAATCATCTCCCCAACATTAAGTCAGATAGTTGTCCATTGACATTAATGGTAGGGGTGTCTTTCTTTCTCCTCCTAGGATGTTTGTAGCATTTCTCCTTAATTAACTTGTTATAGATGGGGACATCCTTGATAGCTTGGAGGAGTGAGATTTTAAAAGACAAGTTTTTCAATTCACCCAGAAGTTCAGTCCCGTCTGGGATGTGTTGGCTAGGATGGATTAATCTCTCAGGAAAAGGAGTTGGATTGGCTTGAGGAATAGTCTCTTCCTTTTCCTCTTCAAGCTCCTCAAGTGGAGATGGAGGTTGATTATCTGGAAGCACTCTTCCAGACCTAAGGTTGATTTCTTGAATTTCCACAACATAGGCAAGGTAAGATGTCTCTCCACTATAGACTTGTTGTGCCTATTTGTTGTTCAGTTTCAAATTTGGAAAAGAAGGCATCTAAGGTTGTTTAGGTGGACCATGGGGAAGGATTTGTGGTTGATATGGAGGCGGAGGCAGTAAAGTTGGATATTGGTTGTATGGGGGCTTCCACCCTTGTGATGGTGTATTCCATTGAGGTTGTGGGGGAGAATATGGCTGAAATGACTGATTGGCGGGTTGCGAATGGTATTGAGGTGCAAGAGACTAGGGAGAAGGTGTGGGCCATGAAGGATGAGTAGAACGACATTAAAGGGGAATGGATGCATTCTGGTTAGGGTTATAATATGAATAGGATGCCCCTTGCATGCCCTAATGGTATGACCGAGGTCTTTGAGGCCTCCTTTGGTTGATATAGCACTGAGCATAGTTGCTTAGTCACACCTTCAGTTCCTTGATACACATCTTTCTATGCGGGTAGAGAAGGACACTTGTCTATGGAGTGGTTCTCTTCACAGACCAAGCAGATCTCTATAAGATTCAATGGACATTCATTTCTAGGGTTCCTCTTGGTGCATCTAAGGCAAAAGATAACTAAGGCTCTTTCTGATTCCTCCTGCTTCCTCTTGATCTGAATGGTTTCCATTTGTAGAACAAGGGTATGCAACATTTAACTCTTAAAGTCTTCCAACATGTTCCAAATTTCACTTTTGATGGATGTGTTGGAGGAGGATGAACTGGCCAAATCTTCACTAGCCCTACCCTTCTTTTTGGATACCCTAGAATTATTTTTGAAAACTGTCTTAATATCTTCATAAGATAACTGGTAGATGCCCCCCCCCCCGACAACATGTTTAGGGTTTCTAGGATATCTTCCCTTATCCCTCTAAGAAGAAATAGCTTGCGTGATTTAGGATCGAGGGTGCATCTGTCCCTTTTGTAGCTGAGTTGGAACCTTTCCTCATAATCTTCCAAAGATTCGTCATGTCCCAAAGTCATTCTAAATGTTTCCTCTTTGGTGTCTTTGAACCTACAATAATCCTGGTACTTGTTGTTGAAGGCTTGCTACATTTGAGCCCAGGTAGTGATGTTGTCCCCAGGTAAACCCATGAACCTCCACAAGGCCACATCCTTAAGGCTGGATGGGGACAACTTCAACTTTTGGTCATTAGAAGTATAATCATAAGTTTTGCAGATGACAAAAAACTTGAACAAAAAGGTATCAAGGTCCTCTAAAGTTAAGCCATGGAAGTGAGGAAGGGAAGAGAGGCTTATGTTTTTCATCCTAGAATCTCCATTAGTTTCTCTAATGGAAAAAGCACCCTTAGTTCTGTTTTCAGCTCCATTTCTATTTTCAGCCATGGTGTAGGTTGGTGGAATGGTTTCTCCTTCTTCTTCCCCAATAGGATCTCCAAATATCTCTGGTTGTTCACCTAATGGGTCCTCTAGCTCACAACCACTGAAGAAGAGGGAAGATTGTTTGTTTGATGGTGTGGGGGTATTTGGCATAAATTTTCCTAAGTTATCTCTGCTCCTACGAGGCATGGAATAATTTTTTTTTTTAGGGTTTTTTTTAAAACTAATTGCAGAATGGAAAGAAAGCAGAAATTGCAACTGTTTTCTTAATGGAACTACTTGCAGAATGGAAAGAAAGCATAAATTTCAACTATATATTGAATGAAAAACAAAAGAAAGCATAAATCACATCTACCTAGACACCTCGCCAACAATGGCGCCAAAAAGTGATGAGCCCCAGTACTGCAACAAGGATGTTGTAACTCCTAGAGCGACCAAATTTACTTTATCAATTGGGATTCATACAAACTTGGAGGTGACAATGTTATATGCACAACAATTACGACAATATACTCTTGTCACTTCTCAACTGGGGTGATAGACCACTAGGGTTTTTCAAACCAGTCTTTTATTGGCTAGAAGGAGGACGACTACTGATAATCAATGTAAAGCTATCTTTAATATAGAAAGTAAATTCTTTCCTATGTTAAGGAAATGAAAGCGATGAATAGAAAGTGCTATGAAAATGACATGAAATCACCTAGTTAGAAATTAACACACATTACTTTCAAAAGAGACCTAATTTAACTTTTCATTCTAACATCTAGTTATCTGGGCTAAGTAGGAGTGGAAATGATCCTAACATTGCTAAGATTGAGTATGCATGCATTAGCTAAATATTGCAAAAAAGAGTCTTTTGGTTTTGTGTTTAGAAATGTAAATGTTAAACTAATCAAGTTGATATTTTGTAGGACAGGAAAGTATGGGAAAACTGGTCAAAAATGGCATTGAGGGGTATGAAGGTCAAGTTGAAGGCCTACCCTAGGCTTTAATCGTTATTTCTTCCCAAAACAGTCCAAAACAAGTCTCTACATGGCTTCCTATAGTTTCTACAAGATTTTCTATACTTAGTACAAGATGTCTTGATTTACTACAGGATGTTGGGATGATGCAGTTGTAAAAATAGTGTTCGAGGAGGATACTTGCAAGATGGTTCGAGGAGCACTAGTATTGATGCGGGGAGTTCAGACTGGAACTCTGTACAAGCTGCAAGGTAGCATTGTTGTTCTGTGGTTCCTGAAAGTGGAGCAGAAAATCTAGTGGTCTTTGGAGAGAAGACCATGGTGTGGCATCAAATGCTAGGACATATAGGAGAGAAGGGCCTTCGAATACTTCGTGGTAAAGGTATGGTAGAAGGTATGAGTAATAGCTCTTTGGATTTTGATTTCTATGAAAATTGTGTGTATGGGAAGTAGAATTGGGTGAGCTTCCCCTCTGGTGGTAAGAGGGCAAAACATATATTAGAGTTTGTGCACAATGATGTGTTTGGATCTATGAAGGTTCCATCACTGGCTAAGTCTGTTTACTATGTATCATTTATAGATGACTTATCAAGGAATACATGGATATATTTCCATAAGAATAAAACCGAAGTCTTTGACAGATTTAAAGAATTTAAGGCTTTGGTGGAAAACTAGACAGAGAAGAAGATAAAGGTGCTAAGGACAGATAACGGTGGAGAGTTTTGCAGTAAGGAATTTGAATAATTCTATAAGAAGTGTGGTATAGCATGGAAAAGACTACTCCATATACACCTCAGCAAAATGGAGTTGCAGAAATAATGAAAACCACATTGATGGAAATGGAAAGAAGCATGCTCAGTGGTGTCGGGTTAGGACAAGAATTCTAGGCAGAGGCGGTGGAGACAACATGTTACCTGGTCAACAAATCATTTTCATCAGCGTTGGAAGATAAAACTCCACAAGAGGTATGAACTGGTAAGAAACCCTCTCTTTCACATCTGAGGGTATTTGGATGTGATGCATATGTACATGTTCCAAAGGAGAAACGAACCAAGTTGGATAGTAAATATGAAAAGTGCATCTTTATTGGGTATAAAGATGGTTTAAAGGGTTATAAGATTTGGAACCCAGCAACAAGGAAGGTTGTGTACAACCGAGATGCAGTGTTCAGAGAGGTGAAAGATGTTATTAAACATGAAGTCCAACCAAAGGAACCTAAGAAGATAGAGTTTGAGCTAAAGGAGGAAGAATCAGACTCTACAGCAGAGGAGGAATCAGAAGATGAAAAGCCACAAACTTCGGGTGTAAGAAGATCAGTTCGAGAAATAAGGTAACCAGAAAGGTGTAGTCCATCTGCTTTCTTTTCAAATTTTTCTTTATCTATTACTGATGATGATCCCAGAGCTGCGAAGTAAGCAATAGATTCAGAGGATGGAAAACTCTGGAAAGAGGCCATGGTTGATGAAATGGCATCTTTGCACAAAAATGAGGCTTGGGATCCGGTGGAGTTGCTGGCTTGAATGAAGCCCATTGGCAGCAAATGGGTGTTCAAGAAGAAGACAAATGCAGAAGGAAAGGTGGAGAAATACAAAGCTTGGTTGGTAGCAAAAGGTTATTCCCAGGTGCCAGGAATTGATTTTGGTGATATTTTTTCTCTTGTTTCCAAGGTAACTTCTATTAGGTTACGTTTATCTGTTGCTGCTGCTTTTGATTTTGAGGTAGAACAGATGAATGTGAAGACAACATTTCTTCACGAAGATCTACATGAAGCGACCTAAAGGATTTGTAGTGAAGGGTAAGGAAGAACTGGTATGCAAGTTAAAGAAGTCTTTGTATGGGTTAAAATAGTCACCAAGGATGTGGTATCAGAGATTTTATACATTTATACGGGGACTTGGCTTCACCAAAAGCAAATAAAATCACTTTGTGTATTTTAAATTAATTGGTGACCGTGTTATTTATCTGGTCTTTTATGTGGATGCTATGTCGTTGGTTCGAAATGTCAAATAAATTATCTAGGATTTGAAGACCCAATTGTCCTCCAAATTCGACATGAAAGATCTTGGTGGTGCAAACTATATTTTGGGCATGGAAATTAAAAGAGATAGGGAAAAGAGGAAGCTCTGGTTAAACCAAAGGAAGTATGTCGAGACAATACTACAGAGGTTTAATATGCAAGATAGTAAACCAGTGAAGGTTCCTATTCTTGTAGGTGTAAAGTTATTTGCTGAACAGTGTCCCAAGACACAAGAAGAGGAAGAGGATATGTCCCGTGTTCCATATGTAAGTGCAATCAATAGCCTGATGTATGCAATGGTATGTACTAGACCAAAAATTGCACATGCACTGGGAGTATTGAGCAGGTTTATGTCAAAGCCAAGGGAGGAGGATTGGACAACAGTGAAGCGGGTTTTCATGTATTTGCATGGCACTAGTGATTATGGTTTGTGCTACCAAGGAAGACCAGGATTGGACAAAGTTTCGGATATATGTGGATTTGTTGATGCAGACTGGGCTGGAGATTTGGATCAGAGAAGATATACAAGTGGGTATGTGTTTAACCTATTTGGAGGTGCAGTCAGTTGGATGAGTAAGAAACAATCTGTAGTGGCTCTATCAACTACAGAGGCAAAATACATGGCAACCACTCTTGCAAGTAAGGAAGTAGTTTGGTTGCAGAGATTGTGTTCAAGTATGGGGTTAGTACAGGGAGCTATAAGGATAGACTGTGACAACCAAAGTGCAATTTTCTTGGCAAAGAACCCTGCTTATCATCCAAAGACAAAGCACATTGATGTTCAGTATCACTTTGTGAGGGATATGATAGAAGACAAAAAGGTGTTGCTGGTAAAGGTGGACACTTTGAAGAATACTGCAAATGCATTGAAAAAATCTATGAGCTCTGAGAAGTTCTCTTGGTGTAGAGAAACAATGGGCGTTTCAGGGCTGGAAAAATGACTAAGCTCTCTTGTGGCCCCCTGTGGAAAGAAAACAACAAGTGAGAGAATGTTGGGTTGTGTTATATTCTTTCTATGACTAACCTACGTAGTGAATCGGGGGGGTGGACCCCCCCTTCGTTCCACCGATTACACAGTGGGGGGGTCACGGGGGGGCGGCAGTGCCCCCTGTCCAGGGGGTTTGAGGGGGGTGGGTAGCCCCCCTCTACGGGGTCCGAGGCAGCACCCTGTTACACTAAAAAATGTCACCTTGACTACTTACAGTTAGTATGGCTCAAAATCAACAGTCATGCTACCCTCTTAGGCAAGTCTATGCCTCTGTTATCCATCTCAAACTCAAAGAAGAGAGAAAGTCTTGTAAAAACTTTGTTTATCTCTGGGGTCGCAGGTTCTCTCTAGCCTTACCTGCGGGGACGCAGGCCATGTTCACAAAAACTGCGTCCAGGGACGCTCTGTATGTTAAAGGACAGGTGCGTCCTCCTGTAAAAGGCAAAATGCGCAAGTTTTATCTTGAGAAAGTTACTTGTGGTTACTTCTAGAACATTCTAGAGGTCGGTTTGATGAAATGGATGCGCCTCTAGTTGGTTCATGTATCTCTATAAAGAGGGAACTTATCCCATCAATAAGGGAGCTATCCCACCCATAGAGGGGGATGATCCCATTGATAGTGGACCTGAATAACCTCTTTACAGCACTATAAATAAAGGCATTGAGCCAGAAGGAGGAGAGGTTGGAGCTATACATTTTCTTTGGGTAAATGCTGCAGGATTTAGGTCTTCCATTAGAACCTTTGTGAGGAGAGATTGTCTTTACATGATTCTACTTGGAAGTGGGTGAGCTTTGTCAAAGTAGGGGAAAACACTTGATGGACCCTGGGAGGAACTTGCACAACACCAAGGCCAGGTTGTAAGAGTTTCTTTGTTTCGTTATTAATACAAACTGGTTTATTTTTCTCAATAGCTTGTGTTAATGAGTTATTTCATGTGTTCCTTGGTCTGCATGTTGAATATATGTTTTATTATATGAAATGCAAGTGCTTGGTAATTGTTTGATTGTTTGTGGTTGCAGGAATTGACTTGAAAGAGGAGCTCATCTGGATCGTCAAGAACGGACTTCAACAACAGCGTTTTGAAATAAGGTAAGCCTGAACACTTGTAGTTTTCATGTTGTAAAAGGTGTATTTAGAGAAAGATCACTCCATTTTGTCTTGTTTGTCATTAGAACGTCTTAGACTTCTAGGAAGGTCAGTCGTGTCCACACCCTTGACAAATTCCGTGTGACAAATTGGCGACTCCACTGGGGAATCCATTAATGAATGAGTCTTTTCCTTTATATGAACTTTGCTTTGTGAAAATCATTTTTATTTTCTGGTTTTTGACTGTGAGAAGTAGTATTTGGGTGGCTTAGCTTTAGATTTAGTTAGCTTTGGTTTTTCTTTCTTTTTCCAGAAGGACGCACTCTCTGTGTACTGCACAGTGCGTCCTTGGACGCGCTGTTGTCATCTGCACAGTGCGGGCCCGCACCTGTGACAACGGGTGGCCTGCGTCTTCCTGTAAAAGTTAAGAAAATTCCATTTTTGCTTTAATTGCTTTTAGATTTTGGTTTTTCTTAGTGTTTTCTGCCCAGATCCTTTAGTACCCTGTCAAAAATTTTCACCTGAGCTTGTTCCTGCTCTTAGCTTTCATCAATTGGGTGTTTTGAGTCTCTTTCTTGAGAAATTCTTGATTTGATTTCCTTTGATCATTACTTGGAGGTTTGTCTCAGTCTTTTCACAATTTTGCATCTTTTTGCTTTTGTTTTTGCAAAAAAATTTCCCCTTTGAGTGTTAATCGCCTTTGAGTGTTTTTATGTTTTGATTTTTGGAACTCTCACCCAATTTTCTCAATTTGCACTTGATTGGTTCTTAGATCACATTAGAATCGTCTTGTGTTTGAGAATTCTTTTGCATAGATCACATTTGCATAATTAGAGTTCTCATTTTCAGAATATTATTGAAAAATGTGCATAGATTACATTTGCATACTTTTCGAGTGAATTGTGCTTAGATTACAATTGCATAGTTTACATTCTGAAAAAATCAATCGTAGATTTAGATCAGTTTTCTTTGATTTGAATTTACACAAAATAGAAAATAAAAAAATGGTTTGGAATTGATTTGCATTAGTTTTTCTTGATGAAATTAGTGCATTAGAGAATTTTTTATATTTTCTCTTAATGATCAATTTTTTGCATTGTTGGAAGTGAATGGAAACTCTCTCCTTACTTTAGGTAGGATTCATCGAATTGAAAGGATTACATTATCATATTCGATTGCATTCAGTTGAGTCGGGTCATAACACCATTGGTTTCGTATCCATTTACCCATTTGAGTAATAACAGCCTTAATAACACAGCGCTTAATTAAAATTCATCTAGTAATTTTTACATTTCTAGGGCTCTGAAGCACCAACATAGCTTAGGCTAGTGTCTTGGAATAGGTGAGTACTTAACTCTCCAAGGCAGTAAAACAAACAAGTAGTCGATCTTGTGATAGAATCAAATCCAATTGTTACATTTACACTCTGGGAAAGCTCCTCTTAAAGGAGAAGCACGAGCTCGTGTCCAAACCAGTGAGGGGATCATTCCTCCCTCGTTGGGAACGACGCCAGATAGTACGTATTACAAACGGTAAACCTCGGATTAACCATTGTCGAGGAGCCAGGGGTCACTTATCGGTAAACCTTGGATTACTGTCAAGGAGCTGGTAAGGGGATTGAGCTTGTTACTCTGCCCTTGCGTGCTGTCGGAGTTTAGACTGTTCCCCCAGGTGTACTTGTGGCCGTTGGTAACCTTAGTGACCATAATCTCTAGGATTCTACCCAAGGTGACGGTGGAGGGAAGGTCCCACTGTACCTGGAGCAGACGTCGGCTATACTCACTTGGATTTTCTAGGGGGTTCACTTCACTCGAGACGGTTAAAGTGGAGGAACTTGGTCCAGTCTATTCATTAAGCAGGTTGTCGGGGTAACTGTTCCACCCACTATTTCTGTACTGAATTCTGCGAGGTTGGGCTTAATCACCAACTAGTGTTTTCGGTCCGGAAGGCTACTGTTTGTGTGTGGTTTGACTCCTAGATTTGATAGCGCGTGTTAATTTGTTTGTTTTTACTTTTAGAGACCATAGGTGTGAATTGTGAATTTTAGTTGTTAAGTGTGAATTGTGAATTGTTAATTTTAGTTTTAAATTGTTAATAAAATTCACTGAAGTTGAATATAATGGCAAATGTTCCGGAATTTATCAACCTAGGAATCCCTCCTAATGAGAATCCTAGTACTTTTCCTTACTTTGGAAATGTTGGTCCTCCTTATATGGCTACTTTGTCATTACCTGGATTTACAATAGGTTTACCGATATGGTTATTTTCAACTTCGTTGGCCCAAAGTACTCCAATTGTTCCATCTCAACCGGATGCTTCACCTCAACAGAGTTCACCATCTCAACATCACCAACCTTCT
This sequence comes from Pinus tabuliformis, assembly GCA_031772625.1. Classification (NCBI taxonomy): domain Eukaryota; kingdom Viridiplantae; phylum Streptophyta; class Pinopsida; order Pinales; family Pinaceae; genus Pinus; species Pinus tabuliformis. Next base: position 288,801,243 of record CM062805.1, on the reverse strand, counting down.
GTTGACCCTTTACCTTCTTCGCCTAATCTTTCTTCCTCCATTTCTTCCTCTTCGCCTGGTAAAAGCCTTGATGTTAGTAACCAGGAGGCTAAGAAGAAGAAGAAAGGGAAGAAGAAGAAGAAGAAGAAGAAGCAAGATAAGAAAGAAGTCAACCAACCAACCATGGCTGTAAGTGTTAGTTGTGTTGAGGAAAATTCCGACATGCATCGTCAACCCAAATACCCTTGTAGGCTTTGTAAGGGTGACCACTTCCTTGTCAATTTTCCTGGTATTCCAAAGGTCTTGGAAGTATGGTCAGAAAAATCTCATCAACTTTCCATTGATCCATCAACCAGTGATAGTCAGGTTCCTGGGAAAAAGGGTAAAGTTAGGTTTCCTTGTAAGTTATGCAAAGGGAGTCATCAAACTCACATTTGCCCTCACATGGATGAAGCCTCAACATTGTTGGAAAACCTTACTGTTCCACAGCAAGAATTTCCAACTGGTTACCGTAAACTTTCTCCCAACCTGCCGTCAACTGACGGAGTGATTGATCTAAATTCAAGTACCGTCAATCACACTCTCCCATTGGAGAGTGAAACTCATGTCACTCAGGCTGATGATCCATTAGTTGATCAAGTGGTCGATTCAATTTCACATTCGGTCGATCCCACTTTCCCTTTAGAGAGTGAAATTCATACTGCTCAGGTTCTTCTTGTTACATCAGATTCTTCTATGCCCGGGGGTATTTCACCTATTTCTACAGAACCCCCTCCAAGCACTGAGGTCTTTTCCTTTGATTGGAATAGACTGACAGAACCTCGTCTTCCTTCCTCCATCCCTTTCCAAATCATTGTCAAGGCTGGTGGTAGGGACATCCATCGTACTCAGGTAGATGAGGGTGCTTCTGTTAGTATTTTATCCTCAACTGTTTGGAAAGCTTTGGGTTCCCCTCATCTTGCGCCTATTACGTAGAATCTGAAAGCTTTTAACAGAACCATTAGTGAACCTTTAGGGATCCTTCCTAAGTTTCCTATTACCTTGGAAGGTAAAACTGTTTGTATTGATCTTATGGTAGTTCGAGGTCCCTTGGATTTCAATTTACTCCTTGGGCGAGACTATGTTTATGCAATGAAAGCTGTCGTATCGACACTCTTTCGCGTGATGTCTTTCCCTCACAATGGCAGAATTGTGACTGTAGACCAGCTTTCGTTCCCTAGTCTTGTTTCAACTACCAATGATATGACACCCCTAACTGTTCCTGATTCTAAAGTGGTATCTACCCTGCCACGGGTTAATTATGTGGCAACTGATCCCATGTTTTCAGTTACCAATGTAAGTGAGCCTCTCACTGTTGATTTAGATCCGGTACTTGACATGGAAAACTCTATGGGATTACTTGAACACGATGTTCTTATCCCTTTTGAGTCCCTTGACATGTGTTCCTTCCAAAGAACTGTTCTTCCTTCTGATGAAGATCTCTTGGAAGCCATGATCAAGGTGTGTCCATTGACATGTCTTTCTTCCAGTTAGAAGCCATGCTCAGTGTTACCGAGGAAAGTTCCTTTTACTGTGTCAACCTCGTTAAAAAATGAATCAGTTGACGAGGAGAGTTTTTTCCTATATCAACCTCGTTAAAAAATGAAATTGGATGTTACGAGGAAAGTTCCTTTTACTGTGTCAACCTCGTTAAAAAATCGAAACAGTGTGCATGAGGATAGTTCTTTTACTGAGTCAACCTCATTAAAAAATGAATCAGGTAGGTTTTAGGTTATATAGGTAGATTATAGAATGTAGGATTTTGAGGATAGTTCCTGTTACTGAGTCAACCTCGTTAAAAAATGAATCAGGGTTACGAGGATTGTTCCTGTTACTGAGTCAACCTCGTTAAAAAATGAATCAGGTATGAGGATAGTTCTTTGTCTTGTGTCAAGCTCGTTAAAAAATGAAACAAGGATTTTAGAGCATAGTTCCTTGTCTTGTGTCAAGCTCATTAAAAAATGAATCAAGGTTTTTAGAGCACAGTTCCTTGTCTTGTGTCAAGCTCGTTAAAAAATGAATCAAGGTTTTTTAGAGTAAAGTTTTTGTTAGATAGATTGTAGAGAGTAGTTATGAGCATAGTTCCTTGTCTTGTGTCAAGCTCACTAAAAAATGAAACAACTCCCTTTTCAAGTTAAATATTGAAAGTAAACCTTCATTTCATCCAGCCGGTTGAATGCAATGAAGCCTGGGGGGCATGTACCTCGCTTTGCATCGTTATGCTAGGGGGCATGCGAACTTTTTGAGCATAGTTCCTTGTCTTGTGTCAAGCTCGTGAAAAAATGAAACAAGGGTAGGTTAAGTAGATAGATTATAGAGAGTAGTCATGAGCATAGTTCCTTATCTTGTGTCAAGCTCCTTAAAAAATGAATCAAGGATTTTAGAGCATAGTTCCTTGTCTTGTGTCAAGCTCGTTAAAAAATGAATCAAGGTTTTTAGAGTAGAGTTTTTGTTAGGTAGATTATAGAAAGTAGTTATGAGCATAGTTCCTTGTCTTGTGTCAAGCTCACTAAAAAATGAAACAACTCCCACAAGTCTTTCCAAGATTTTGAAAGTAAAGCTTCATTCCATCCACCTCATTGAATGCAATGCAGCTTGGGGGGCATGTACCTAGTTTTGCATCATTATGCTGGGGGCATGTGAACTTATAACAAGCATAGTTTTTCGTTTCAAGCTTGCGTAAACATGAAACCGAATCCGAGCATAGTTCTTTTCCTGTGTCAAGCTCGTTAAAAAATGAAACAAATCCTCCTCTACTTGAGTCGAGAGATTGACTAGATCTTATAGATGTTAAGTTTTTAGGTTAGTTATTTTAGTTTTTTGCATAATTTTCTTACAGTTTTAGGTCAAGTCTTTCAAATGATCTCGTTCTTGAACCTTCATTTCATCCACCGTACTTGAATGAAATGAAGCTGGGGGGCATGCGCTCTAGCAGTTATGCTTAGGGGGCATCAAGCACAGTTTTCTCTCTGTTTCAAGCTTGTGTAAAAATGAAACTACTTTGAAGCATGGTTTTTCTCTGTTTCAAGCTTTTGTAAAAATGAAACCTATCTTGAGTCAATTTTAGTTATTTTCAAGACTCGTTAAACTCATGAAAATACCGAGATTATTTTGCTATCTTTCATTCTCGTAAAACAAATGAAAATGCCGAGTTCTTTCCGTCTTTTCCTACTCGTAAATTAAATTGAAAGTCGGCCATATGAGTACATTTTTATCATTTTTTTCGAACTCGTTAAAACTTACGAAAAAGTGAAAACCATATGAGTACATTTTTATCCCTTTTTCGAACTCGTTAAAACTTACGAAAAAGTGAAACCTCAGAGTCATCTTTTAAGCCCTTTTCTGACTCCTAAAACATGAAAAGATTGCTGAGTGTTTCTTTTACACTCGTTAAAACGGAATTAAAAGACGGTCCCCTTTTAGCTCTTTTCTGACCGTAAAATCAGGAAAAGATTGCCGGGTTTTTGTCGTTTCAAACTCGATAAGGAACTAAAACGACGTGTCTTTGATCGCTTTTTACTTTTCAGGTCAACGACACTATTATGAAAGTACTCCTTGGTCGCAAGATCAAGCGGTTCCCCCAGGTATTATTTTATACTTTTTCGGGCTTGAGGGACACAAATTTACGAAAAAGTTCAACGTGGAGTTTCCTTAAGTTTTTTCAGACTCTCTAAAATTGAAAAACGCCGAGTTGTTCCTATACTGGGCTCGTTAAAATTTTACAGTAAAGGACCTGTTCAATTACAAACAGGAACGAACCACTCCTTCCTAGGGTTCGAATTTAAACTAGGTTGGACTCGTCCGAAGGATGAGCTTATAATCAAGCATATGTTATCCTCCTCAAGCTTGTTAAAAATAAAGAGGTACTTGCCAGAAATGGTGGGGGAAAAGAGAGAAGAATGAACCTATTTGTCACCTTTTGTCTCAAACGAAACTTTATTACCACTCTTGAACACGACACTTTTGCATTTCACCTGGGTTGGGAAATCTTTTACCTCACAGTTGACCAAATCACTTTGAAAATCTTTAACCGGGTTCAGGGATCAACTTTGAGTTATTCGTCACCAAACCATCTGTTGTGTCGTTATGTGTTCAAGAGGTCTGCAAGCAAAACTTTCATCTGCAAAATACTTATCATCCATTTGACCATCCCTGAGTCAGTCCTTACAGCAACATTTCTTCAACTTGAACAATGATTTCGTGTTGCAGGCTTGCCTGCAACGAGTCGCTTTCTATCGACATCGACACATTATCTAGAAAGATGACTTAGGAATCAACAGTACCTTGAAGTCTGCATGCATCAATGGCAGGTTTCTCGCCTTTGACGACAGTTTACATCATTGACTTTCGATCAAAGGATTCCGTGAAGTGTTCGACATCAGAACATATATTCACATTTCACGGGTTGTGCTTGGTACTTTGAGAACCATTGACATTACTGGTGGTCTCTCTCACGCTTGTTAACAGTTCACATCATCGACTGGTAATCAAGTGGTTTCTAACATGTTCGACATCAAATCATTTAATCACATGCTTAGAATCGTACCAATTCGGGAAGTAGGAGTGAAGACCCTGGATCTAGTTTCTACCATCCAGGCTGCGAGGAGTTTTGTATTCATTATCTATGTAGACTAATCATAAACAGATGGCTGCGTCCATACTGTGTCTACAAAAGTCTATAAAATGATGTACTGCAAGATCATTCCTGTATCAGAATAGTTAGTCCATTAGTTAAAGTTTTGAATCTGAGTATGGGAATGCCTACCTCAGTGATGATATAATCTTATACATGTATTTTGTGTTGAAAATTGCAGGTTCTAACTAGGTCATCCACAAGTCAATCCTTGAAATGATAAAGCGCTTCACCCTTCCTAGAATTATAAAACACCAATCTATTCCAGGCTTCGCACTTTAGGGGGCAATCTGTTACACTAAAAAATGTCACCTTGACTACTTACAGTTAGTATGGCTCAAAATCAACAGTCATGCTACCCTCTTAGGCAAGTCTATGCCTCTGTTATCCATCTCAAACTCAAAGAAGAGAGAAAGTCTTGTAAAAACTTTGTTTATCTCTGGGGTCGCAGGTTCTCTCTAGCCTTACCTGCGGGGACGCAGGCCATGTTCACAAAAACTGCGTCCAGGGACGCTCTGTATGTTAAAGGACAGGTGCGTCCTCCTGTAAAAGGCAAAATGCGCAAGTTTTATCTTGAGAAAGTTACTTGTGGTTACTTCTAGAACATTCTAGAGGTCGGTTTGATGAAATGGATGCGCCTCTAGTTGGTTCATGTATCTCTATAAAGAGGGAACTTATCCCATCAATAAGGGAGCTATCCCACCCATAGAGGGGGATGATCCCATTGATAGTGGACCTGAATAACCTCTTTACAGCACTATAAATAAAGGCATTGAGCCAGAAGGAGGAGAGGTTGGAGCTATACATTTTCTTTGGGTAAATGCTGCAGGATTTAGGTCTTCCATTAGAACCTTTGTGAGGAGAGATTGTCTTTACATGATTCTACTTGGAAGTGGGTGAGCTTTGTCAAAGTAGGGGAAAACACTTGATGGACCCTGGGAGGAACTTGCACAACACCAAGGCCAGGTTGTAAGAGTTTCTTTGTTTCGTTATTAATACAAACTGGTTTATTTTTCTCAATAGCTTGTGTTAATGAGTTATTTCATGTGTTCCTTGGTCTGCATGTTGAATATATGTTTTATTATATGAAATGCAAGTGCTTGGTAATTGTTTGATTGTTTGTGGTTGCAGGAATTGACTTGAAAGAGGAGCTCATCTGGATCGTCAAGAACGGACTTCAACAACAGCGTTTTGGAATAAGGTAAGCCTGAACACTTGTAGTTTTCATGTTGTAAAAGGTGTATTTAGAGAAAGATCACTCCATTTTGTCTTGTTTGTCATTAGAACGTCTTAGACTTCTAGGAAGGTCAGTCGTGTCCGCACCCTTGACAAATTCCGTGTGACACACCCCATAAATTTTTTTGGGGACCCTATATTAGGTTGGGCAAACCTACCTATGGTTTTTTGGTCCATGGTTTTGGATGCAATGGTTTTTGGTCCATGGTATTGGATGCTTCGGCATGTATAAATATGTATTGTAACATTGAAAGGAACATAATGAAAAATCAAGCTGGTAGTCCCGGTTTTGGGATCTAGTGGGAAAATCACTGTGTATATGTGTTTTATGTGTTATGCTCTTGCATTGTTTATTTTCCGTGTTTTAGAATTCGTATGCAGGAAATTTTTGCACAGGGTTAAAACCTACAATTTTCACATCGATGGTATCATTGTCCTCCATACCTTGATTGATCTTGGGGTTGCCATCAATGCGATGACTAAGGATACTATGCTTAAAATGAATCTCCATGGATCATTAAGGAATACCAGAACAATCTTGCAGCTTGCAAACAAATCCACAATAACTCCTGAGGTATTTGTTGAGGATGTGATGGTCTCCATTGATTAATAGGAATACCCTGTTGACTTCTTCTTATTTCTCCAACCTAAGACCAAGTTCAATGGTTATCCTTTCATCCTTGGAAGGTCATGGTTAGTTGTTGTTGATGCTTACATAAGTTGCAGGGCTGGGAATATGACCATTAAAAATGGGAATTTGTCCAAAAAATTGGTCTTTTACCCTCCTTCTTAACCATCTCTACAACATGACTTACCTTTATGGTTGGAAGAGGAGGAGGAGGATTAAGTCTAATCTACCATTTATTACCCAATCTGTATCCTACATGCTACTATAGGAGGGGAGCAACCTGATGAAGATGACCTGATTGATAAAATCCTCCAAAATCAACCCCCCAACACCATATCCCTTGATGAGTTAATAAAGATAATTGAAGATAACCCTTGGATTGATTTGTGCCTAGCTGACTTGAGTCCTAATCATGTCAAGATGATATAATTTGGTCCAGATAGAACATTGAAAATAAACCCCTCTCTCTCTACACATTAGGAAAAGGAGTGATGTGGCATGCTAAGAGAGCATCTAGATGCCTTTTCCTGAAGTTATAAGGAAATGAAGGGAGTTCACCCTTCGTTGTGTACTTGCAATATTTACATCAAGGAAGGATACAAGCCATCAAAGACATATTTAAAGAAGAACTATAGAAGTTGTTGGATGTAGGGTTCATTTACCCCATCTCAGATAGTAAGTGGGTGTCTCTTCTAGTTTAGGTACCAAAGAAGAATGGAAAATGAAAGGTATATGTGGACTATAGAGAGTGAAACAAAGCCACAAAAAATGCCATTTTCCTCTACCTTTCATTGATCAAGTCTTAGATGGTCTTGCAAGAAATAATTTCTTCTCTTTCATGGATGGATTCAGTGGTTACAATCAGATCCAGATTAGCCCAGAGGACCAAGATAAAACCACCTTCACTTGTCCTTGGGGTACATTTTCCTATAGGGCCCTTCCTTTTGGATTATGTAATGCCCCCACCACTTTTCAGAGGGCAGTCCTAAGCATCTTTGCAGAGCTAGTCCATGAAACTGTCGAAATTTATATGGATGATTTCACACCCTATGGGTGTGATTTCTTGGAGGGTCTCTCTAACTTGGGTAAAGTATTAAATAAATGCATTGAAATAAACCTATCCCCTGATCCTCAGAAGTGTGAGTTCTTGATGAATGCAAGGATTGTTCTAGGTCACTCAATATCCGAGGAAGGACTGCAAGTGGACCCAAATAAAATTGTTATCATAAAGAGGGTCCCTACTCCTCAGAAGCAGAGGGATGTCAGAAGTTTCTTGGGCTTAGCTGGATACTATAAGAGATTCATAAAGGACTTCAGCAAATTAGCCTCACCTTTGTTTGGACTATTGGCCAAGGACTCTGAATTTTTCTGGTCAGAAAGCTGCCAAGAGGCCCTAGAAACCTTAAAGGACAAGTTAACTACTGCACCCATACTCCAAGGCACAAATTAGGCTCTTCCTTTCCACATCCATGCTGATGCCCCTAACAACGCTATATGAGCAGCTATAGGCCAAATAGATGGCAAGATGACTTATGCCATTTATTTCATTAGTAAAAATTTGTCCAAGGATGAATTGAACTGTGTTGTGACTGAAAAAGAGCTCCTAGATGTTGTCCATTCCTTGAATAAATTTAGACATTACATCACTAGTTACTAGACCTTTGTACATACTAACCATGCTTCTATTAAATATTTGATGAAAAAACCTGATGTGAATGACAGAATTATTAGATGGTTGCTTTTATTACAACAGTTTGATATAACTATCATTGATAAGTATGGTAGAGAAAATGTAGTTGCAGATTTTTTGTCTAGACTTGCTTTTCCTACACATGGGGAAGTAATGGTTGATGATCAACTACTAGATGAGAATTTACTTTCTATTTCAATTCTCTCTCCATGGTTTTTTGACACAACCAACTACTTAGTGGCTGCACAGTTCCCTCCAATACTGTCCTCTAAGGAAAAGAGTAGAATTATAAGAAAGAGTGACCCATTCACTTGGATTGGGGGAAATTGCTTTAAGCTAGGCCCAAATCAAATTTTGAGGAGATGTGTCAGGGAGGAGGAAGTCTTTGACATCCTTCTCACCTGTCATGATGGGCCTTGTCGAGGTCACTTTGCAGCTAAGAGGACAACATTCAAGGTACTGCAAGCTGGCTACTACTAGCCCAATCTGCACCAAGATGCAAGAAGATACACCAGTCGATGTGACCAGTGCCAAAGAATAGGGAAAACTACTCCTAGGGATGAAATGCCTTCGCAAGCACAAGTGGCTCTTGAGCCATTTGATAAGTGGGGCATGGATTTCAATGGGCCCATCGATCCACCATCAGGGAGAAAAAGTACATAATGGTGTGCACTAATTATTTGAAAAAGTGGGATGAAACCAAGGTTGTCAAGGTGGAAACAAAAGAGAAAGTGGTTGCATTCTTAAGGGATAATGTATTTTAAAGTTTGGGTACCCTAGAGAGATAGTCACTGATTAGGGGGCTCAATTCACCCCACACGTGATGGAAAATCTATTGAGGTAGCATAAGATCAAGCACATGAAGTCAACTACTTATCATCCTCAGGCCAATGGGAAAATAGAGGCTACCAATAGAGCATCGAAAGGAATCCTTACCAATATTGTGAGTAGCAATAGAAAATATTGGGAAAACATACTAGTGGAGGCCACATGGGCCTATAATACAACCTGGAAGACAACCACTCGCTTCACCCCTTATGACTTGGTCTATGGGAAGAAGGATATGCTCTCCATTGAATTTGAGTACAACACTTTGAGAATGGAAGCACATTTGGATTTGGATGTTACAAAGGCACATCAAGAGAGGCTTCTCCAGCTCAATGGTTTAGATGAATTCAGGATGCAGGCCCTCCTACACACAAAAGTGACTCAAGTATAAAGAAAGATTTGGCATGACAAAAACATCAAAGACAATTTTTTTCAAGAAGGTGATTGGGCTCTGCTATATGACTCCAGGTTCAAGGACTTCAAATGAAAATTTATGACCAGGTGGTTGGGCCCATATGTGATAGGAAAGCTCCATGAAAATGGGGCTGCACAAATAAGGACTATTGATGAAGAAGGTATCCCCTTTCTTGTCAATGGATACAGATTGAAAGCCTATAAAAGACCTCTGTCAAGTGAAGAGTTCATCAGTGCCATAAGTAAGGAAGTGAATGTGCTTGGAAGTGTTTAAGCTTCCATCTCAACAAATTCTTGAAGAATTTTTTATTTTTGAAAAAAATGAAAAAGAAAAAAAGAAAAAAGAAAGAAAAAAAAATAAGGGACCTAGGTGAAAACCTGTATGAGGCACCTAAGGCCAACTTTTGGGTTGAAAACCTCCTTGAGGTAGCCCAAGAGTAAAAAATGGAAAATAAAAGATCCCTGGGTGAAAACATCCCTTAAGGCACCTAGGTCAGGAAGAACTTGAAGAGGAGGCAAAAGAAGATGAAGAAGAACCTAAAGAGGAAGAAGAAGAACCATAGGAGAAAGAGGAGGCAGAAACAGAGAAAACAAAGGAAGAAGAAGAAAAAGAAGAAGGAGAAGAGGAGAAAAGTGAAGAGAAAGAATAGAAGGAAGAAGCAATCCTTGAGGAACACACCAAGGAAAGGGAGGAATCTCCAAGGTTGTCTCCTGAACCCATTGAGAGGGAGGCAACTGCTGCCTTGACTTCCCTAAGCACACTTATCAAGTCAAAAGGGAAAAGATAGAGGCATACTCCCCTCTATTTCAAAACAAGGAGGAGCACTAGGATCAAACAAGGGAAACCACAAACACCCACCAGGACTCCAATCATAATTAAGGACTCACTAAAGGAGCAAGAAAAGCTAGTTTCCCTAGGAATAAAATATGAGGAAGGCACATCAAAACAAGATTCCCCAAAGTCTCCCATCACCTATGTTAGGAGGCCTGTCACCAGGTTTGAATCAACAAAGCAAGACACGACACCTTTGACCCCATTTCAGAAAGGAAAAAGCCTTCTACAAGATACTTAGATAGTCCCATGGGAAACTGTTTCAGCACTACATGTAACACAGGAAAAGTCACAATAAGGACAACAATGATAGAGGGAAGGGAAGGACGCAGCAAGACAAGTGAAAGAGGGGGAAATTTCTTGAAAGATAACTAAAGGAGAATCCAAAGAGCTACAAGAACCTAGCCCACAACCCAATCTGAGCTCTTATTACAGATTCATTGAGGGAGTCAGAGTAATACCATAAAAATTTTCCATTCCTCTATTCTTTGAGCTTGATAAAGAGAGAGGAAGGTCGCATCACTAGATGAATATTTCAAAATCAAGGGAGGTAGAGGACGTGGGCCATATGGAAGAGATGCTACTAGATATGGGAGAAGACATGAGTAGGATAAGATATAGGTAACAAATTATGAGATCTCAAATAGAGGTAGAAAATACATGGCTAAGAAGGCAGTTACAGGGAAAAGAGAGCCAATTGGCCACCATGGAAAGCCTCTCCATGGAGGCACTCCAGTGCAGGATGCCACCAATATCATATGCATTGTACTCCAAGCCCTCCATCCACTTCATATCCACTATCTATTCATCATTCATCCATCCCATTTCATAAGAAAAAAAATAATCTTTTTCAAGTACAAATCCTACACTTTGTCTCACCCTGAAAATTTCTTGAAAAAAAAACACACAAAGCACATCCTCTCCATTTTCAAAGACCTACAATACTCCCTATGAGCCCTATAATAATCCTCCAAACCCTCTACATCATTTCTCATCACTCCCATATAGTTAGAAGACATTGAAAGAGAAGGAATGATTGCTACAGGGAGGAAGAATCTTGCTACAAGAAGGAAGAAAGGAACAAATTGTGCTAAAACCCAAAACGGCAGTGCCTAAGAGAGACCTAATCAAAACAGAGAACTCCAAGGCCATTAGGAAATAATATAGGCCACAAAAGAAAAGTAGAAGGCAAGAAAAGGTAAGATGGCATTCACCATCAAATTAGAATTCAAACTGCAATGATAAAAAGAGGCTTTCCAAGAGGATTCTAATATCTTTCTAGCTTTTTTCCAAGGCCTAAATGATGTTATAGAAAGGGTAGAAAGGAATGGATGTCAAGTTGATGGCCTACCCTAGGCTCAGACTAACATTTCTTCTCAAAACATGTTTAAACAGACTCCTACAGGGTTTCTTGTAGTTACTACAGGATGTCCTAGTTGTCATCTAAAGGCATTTTGAAGCTTTCAGAGGTGTCCAAATGGTAGAAAAAGGTAGCAGGAGGTTGGAAAAGGATGTGGAAGGCCTTTCCAAATTAAAAAATATTCAAGAACCCATATTTAATAAGGGTAAGAAGTTATACTAATGGTCTCAAGAAACACTGTGATTTTTCTATGCACAAACAATTTTGGAAAAATTAGTGAAAATGGAATGAAAGGTTTCAAGGGAGAGGATATGAATGAAATGGATCTACAAGCCAACAGAGTTCACTTGCAAAGAGGAGAGTTATGTTTTTTTGCTTGAAAGGCTGTTAAACAATCATGAAAAGAACAACTACATTTTTTGTGCTTATCCTTGCAAAACTTACAACCAAGAGTCTTAAGAGAAAGGACTGAGGAATGCACAAGGGAGAGGCTACCAGGGCCATGAATGAGGCACAATGAGGTCATTAAGTTTCTTAGAGGATGAGCAACACTTTCAAAGGGGGGGGTATGATGGGCCTCTAAACTAGACATAAATTAAGGCCCATCTAAGCATCCTTCAGCACATTAAACCTCTCTTTTTGCATTAGACAACATATTTTTAACTTTAATATGTTCATTGGAAAGGTTGATGGATAATTGCATATGTATGCCTAATATTATTATTTTTGTGGAATATTGGGAAAATTATGAAGATTTGGAGGAGGGGATAATTTAAGGACTTGCTCCCTACTACATGAGTATAATTATTAAATAATAAATCAAGAAGATATTCTGAAATAATTGCACAGATTCTGGAGCTCCAATCACTGAGAAAATCTAGGAATGTGTTCATTATCATTTAATGCAGATTCCTAGTATTGGGAACTAGATTCACTAATTAAGGAATTTTGATGGGGAAAGCTTCCTCCTTTTAGGGGGAATGCTTCCTAATCATTTTGTATAAGTACCAAGTCGAATTTGCCTCTAGGGGTTTATTTTAATTAGTCTTTTTGCGGAGAGAACTGATATTTTTATAGCTCCACTTTCATTTTCTGCAGGGATGTAATTGTATTGATGGAAATAATGAATATTGGTGACATGTTCAACTTCTAAATCTTGGTCTCTTTCATAGGACTCTGATTTTCCTTAGCCTTCACCGTCCTAGGAGCCTCAAAACCCTTTTGTATCATTTACTCTTGTTCCTTTCACTTCTTATTTTTTCCTATTTCTTCATTTAGTATTGTTGATTTCTTGTTGTAAGAATGGGTTAAATGGTTGAAGTAAGTTCTTTTTTAGGATCACTAGGATCATTTTATCCTTGTAACAACTCTGGAAGGTGTTGTACTATTCAACATCCCCCCATTTTAATATATTATAAATTTCCTATGAAATTTATTATATTAAAATAGGGACCCTTCAATTTCAGAAAAATATTATAATAAAAGTTTAATACTTAGGCTTTTTAATTAAAACCCAAGTATTAGACCTTGATTATCCTAAAAAACCCAAATTAAATAGCCCCCAGAACCAAGACTTATACTTAGGTTTTAAAAAAACTTAAGTAATAAATAAAATGAGTTATTTAATTAAAATACAAAATAAATCAGAGTTTTTGATCCCCTAAGGTTGAAATCCTCACAAACTCCAATACTCCACTATATCCTGAATCGAAAATAATAAAATTTCCTAAAGGAAAAGACTTCCCTTCTCTACTCCATAATTACAATTGCAATTAGACGGGACCTGACGGGAAAATATACATCTCAATTCATAATTCCCCGCGTCCATTACTATCGCAATAAACCACAAAAGATTAAGTCTTGCCTCCTGCCTATTACGATTAGACCGAACCCAGTGGGAAAATCAACTGCAATCTATAAAATCCAGCATCCGCAGGCCATTATAAATTTCATTAGACCAAGCATTCTATCCCTCCCGATTGTGATATGCGATATAACTGGACCCGCCATGATTATAAAACATGTTAAAATTAAATATCACATCCATGTAATCACAAAATTCCAAGATTCATGCCTCATTTGAATTGGGATTGCGATATGATCCCGATTGTTGATTGTGATATGACGCCAATAGTGACGTCATTTCCATGTCATCTACCACATCACTTGTCACGTCACTTGTCACCTGCCATGTGCCATGTCACCATTCCATGTCATATTCCATGTCATAGTGACATCACCATGACATCATCCTTGACGTCATCTTGCATATTGCAAATCACAAGTCCTTTGACCACCTCTTATAGTCTGCATCCCCGAATGCCGAATGCAATAATCGTGTGTATTGCGATATGTGATAAAGCCCCGGAACCGATAGAATTATACACTACAATTCATTTAATCCTTGTGTCCACATCTATCACAAATAACAAAGGACCACTGTATCACTGCCTCCTACCATATCCCGATTGCGATAAGTGATTAGGCCTGGACTTGACAGGATTATAAAATCCATACCATAAAACCCCACATCCGGAGCTATCACAGTTACCAAAGGTTCCTGCCTCATGCTGATTTCGAATGCAATAAAACACTTGACCCGACAGGATTATTCATTCCAATCCATAAATTCCCGTGTTCTCACAATCGCAAAAGTCATGGACCTTAAGCCATTCCTCCTATGCCTATTCCGATTGCAATTTGGTCTTATTCAAATTTTCATCTATTTCAATAGGGATTCTCCTTGATTGAAATATGATAATAATTCAACCCTCGATCTAAAAGTGATTGTGATTTTGCGATAAAACTATAAAAGTATGACTTATCTTACCAGAGAACTCACTCCACATGACTCTCCATGATGGTTGTGTTTGGAATTTATTATGACTCTATGTTTTTCCTCATTTCCTACAAAAGTGATTTGTTAAAAATAAAACTTTCTTATCAGTTTCATTTATTTCCAACTTATTGATTCCTATTTTTCTTGTTCAGGTTCATGACAGAAGAGGACATTTGTGTTGACAAGCAATAGTTCAGCTTAAACTGATAGACAAGCATCCAAATAATCTGATGGAACAAACAAAGCTGATAAAGACAGCAAATCATATTCATAAATTTCCACCAAAAAATTGTTTTCCTTTAAGCTTTGTTGAAGGGATCTGTTTAAATTCCTTCAACGCTCTGCAAAATAGATTTATCTTTTTTATGCCATTTAAGATTAATCGTTGTATGAAATAAAGTTCATGAATTTTATGAAGAAAGGTTTACAAAAGCTCACACTATTGTACTTACATACTTTTCTCAATAGAACAATTGGAACATTGTTTTTTTGAATTTTCATAAAGAATTTTGAGAAGTTGCACTACTCTACTCCTGGAATCATCTTTGTGATAAGGACTAAACTGTTGCTATTTATTTTATAAGCTGAGGGAAGTGCATTTGGTATTTTTATCATTGTTCCTCAGTTTCCTTCATAAGTAAATAGTAAATTTATCTTTTCATATGATTATTACTTGATATTTAAAGAACAATGTTACATGTATTCACTACTGATCAAGCTGCCATTGATATTTTTATACATGTTAAAAAAATTTCTTTGATATTCTAAATGCGATATGTGTTTACACATTATTTTGATTAACTATTTAATTAAAATAATCATCTTAAAATAATTTCATTTCCATTAGTGTTTGAGCAATCTATATTGTCATTTACTAAGGAAAATCATTATAGATAGCATCTAGATAAAAGTTAAACAATCCCAGCGTATACAGTAGATTAACGCATATATTTTTCCATTTAATTCTGTTGACACCTAATCATCAGGATTGGGTGAACAACTATAATTGATGTAAATAAATAATGGAAAATATGAAGAGTCATCGAGAGATGAAATGAACAGTCTCTCCCTCATGTATATAATAAAGACCAACCTGAATGAATATTATGAATTGTTTTGAGGAGTTACCTCTTGGTCTGATATGGTATCAGAGCCAACACCATTTTTGGCTTCCCTCTACTTTGTAACTCCCTACTTTGCCTATGTTTTTCATTTTTTGTAGGATGACATCTCTGTCAAATCCCTGCGAAATCTCATTCATTGTTGAAGTGTGTTACTACATTGAAGGAGTCGATTGGTGTGTCGAATGGTGCATTGAAGGAGTCGATTGGAGCTAGTTGCTGCTTGGAGGTGATGTGGAGTGAGTTGGGGTCGAAACTCTTGGCGCTGTTGGTGCCTCACTTTCCTGTAAAAGATTAGTGGCATAGCTCATGTAATTCCTTATGACCCCATGGATGGTGATACAAATTGCATTCTCTTATATGGGCGACTCAAGCCACGAATCACACCATA
The DNA here is from genome assembly GCA_031772625.1 of Pinus tabuliformis. NCBI lineage: Eukaryota > Viridiplantae > Streptophyta > Pinopsida > Pinales > Pinaceae > Pinus > Pinus tabuliformis. The sequence continues at coordinate 288,785,253 of CM062805.1, read as the reverse complement.
GAACCACGTAATCAAAGAGGAGGGACAAGTCGAGTCTGGGGCATTGAAGCTCGTGCTAATTCGATTTTCAAATTGGAATAAAAATTCAGTGCTACAGTACTGCAATTCCACAGACACAACTTCAAGCTGTGGTGAGCCTCCTCCATGCTGCGTCAAAGGAGAATTATATGTGGTATGCTCCTATTACATTGAATGTTGGTCCATACTCTGCCCGATATATATAGTCTTGTGGTATACGCTGTGATTTTCTTACCAGTCCGTGGTATATGTTGTGTGGTAACTGTTGTGGTATATGCTGTTTTTTTACCAGTCCACCTCTCACAGACCTCCCCTCCGCTCCCCATACCATACACTGCCATTAGATTCTATCATATCATACCACGATTATCAACACTCCTGGTTTCACATAATCATGGCGCAGCAGAAACATGGTATGAAACATGGTTTCATACATATCACTCCACCGCTCTGCATTAACTCCACATCATTCCATACCACTGCACTTTTGTGCCTTAAAGGCTGGCCACCATAATGTTGTCTTTTGATTTTAACGTTGTGATATTACTATCAAAAGTACAATTTTATATATTGGCAACAGAAGAATTTTTTCACAGTATATAGATTTTACAATGCATTCAATCATATCTATTGTGGGAGTAGTTCTCACTGGAAAGGAGAACTATCCTAAGTGGTCCCAAAAGATAAAACACACCCTCATTTTAAATGAGTTGTGGAAAGGAGTGTGTGTTGGAGATGGAGACAAAGAGCTAGAACAACCTACCTTAGACAAGGAGTTTGCCATTTGGGAAAATAAGAACAACAAGGCCTATGCATTGATTGCAGCATTAGTAAGTGAAGAGGTGAGTCACCATATTTCTCCATTTTAAAATGCTTTCGAAGCCTTACAAAAACTGAAGGAACTCTATGAGTCACACTCTGCACTTGAAGTTGTTCAACTCACGATTAAACTCTTCACTCTTGAATTACAAAATAATGATCCTCTTGCTCTTGCATCCGAAGTAAAATCTATAATGCATGATATCAAAGCCACTAAGGTTGAATTGATTATTCCTCTTATCTCTTTTCTCAAGGCACTTTATCCTACTTACTCCAATTATCTTGAGTCATTTCAAGCAAATGGAAGTCTCAAAGATATTACCTTTGACTCTCTTGTGAAAAAATTTGTTGAAAGAGAAAAAGCTTTTGGAAAGAAGACAACCCCTAAATCTTCTGAAGAGGCTGTGTGCCTTGCTCATAAATAAAAGAATCTTGCCCAAGATTCTTCCAGAGGAAGAGATGGTCGAAGAGGAAGACAAAGATATTTCAAAGGCGGGGGGGCAGACACTCTCAAGGAGAAAAATCAGATTTGCGGTGCATACGCTGCAAAAGAAATGGATCACACGATGCCTCCACATGCAAGTTACCTTGGGACAAAATTGAGCAGCAAAGAAAACAAACCAAAGGTAAAACTAATGACACAGACAAAGGTAAAGCACCTGAATCTGCTCATTATGTTGTGGTACAATGTAGTATTGGAGTAAATGAAGATTTATTTAGTGCTTCACTTGCTTCTTGGAAAAATGATTGCTTGCTTGATTCAAGAGAAACTTGCCACATGACTCATAGAAAATATTTTTTTTGAAGAATTTATTGAAAATGTTGATGGAGAAGTATACTTTGGATACCAATAAAAACTCAAACATCACGGCTTGGCACAATCAAGCTTAAATTTCTTGGTCTTTCAGGCTTTTTTCTGCATCATCTTCTATATCTCCCACAGCTGAAGAGAAAGTTGTTTTCCTTTGTTCACATCCGCCAGCAAGATCACCCCATTCATATGTTTGATGGCAATCTTGAGGTGAGAAAAGCATCTAACCACTCACTTGTCATGAGGTGGATAGAAGAAGAAAGGCTTCTCAAGCTACAGGGTACCTCTACTCGTGCACAACATTTCTCATACAATTCTCATTATGAAGAAGGTACACTTCCATCAAGTTTATTATGTCATGCTAGATTTGGACATTGAACTATGACAACCTCCGCTTGTTGAAGAAAAATGGTGTTACTAGTTTACCTACAATTCCTAGGAAACTTAAGCAATGTGATGCTTGCATTCTAGGAAAGCATAGCAAACAATATTTTTATGATTCACATTCAAGAGCACATAGAAAAATTGAACTCATTCATTCAAATTTATGGGGTCCAATGCCTGTTCCTTCTGCAATTGGAAATAAATATATGATGACATTTATTGATGACTACACCAGAATGCGTTGGGTTTATTTATTGAAGAACAAATCTGATTCTTTTCAAACATTCAAGAAATTTCATATATGGATTGAAAATAATGCACAATCTCATATTGTCTCTATTCGCACTGATAATGGAAAATAATACACTTCAAATGAATTTGAAAACTATCTTTTCCAACATGGGATCAAACATCAAACAATTGTGCCCTATAATCCCCAACAGAATGGTGTAGCTGAAAGATGAATAGGACAATCTCGAATATGGTGCGCTCCATGATGTTTTTCAAAAATGTAAAATTGATGTTTTGGGCTGATGCAATTCTATGTGCTATATATATAAAGAATAGATGTCCATCTAATGCTATCAGAAAAAAGACTCCCTATGAAATGTGGTATGGGCACATTCCTTTGGTAAAGCATCTCAGGGTCATTGGTTCTACCTGTTATGCCTTGATACCAAAGGTACATAGAAAAAAACTTGGTGCAAGAAGTCGTAAGTGTATCTTCCTAGAGTATTCAAACAACTCCAAAGCATAACGTCTCTATGATGGAGTCAATAAAAAGTTTTTTGTTTCTAGAGATGTAATCTTTCTCGAAACATCCAAAACTAACAATGTTGTTGAGTGGCAACTTGATCGCTTGGATAGATTTGCAAATGAAAAATCATTTCAAGAATTTGATAATTAGATTCTACATCTTGAAGGGGGATTCCTATACTAGATCAACCTATGGAATCTTCTTCTGAAGCACTCTCTCCCCCGCATGAAATTCCAACAATAGATGATACTTTAAGTGATGTGATTGATAGAATTGGGAGACTCAATCTTGATTCAGTCCCAACTCAATCAACGGAGAAGCCTGGACCATCTAAGAAAGGTCCCCCGAAGTGGCTGACAAAGACACTTGAAAGTGTTCATCCTGATGAGGTTGGAAAGACAAGAACTAGAAATTAAAACCGACAAAATGGAGGTGATATAGATGACTCTGATTCAATTGTTGATATGGATGTTTCTTATGATTGTGAATTGAATTTGTTTACAGATTTCCAACCAACTTCCTTCAAAGAAGCTGCTTCTCATGATGAATGGAAAGAAGCAATGCAAAAGGAGTATGATGCCGTGATAAAGAATGACACTTGGAAGGTGGTTGATCCTCCATTAGGAACCAAACCAGTTGGTTTCAAGTGGGTCTACAATAAAAAGTATAAAGCTGATGGCTCACTTGACAAGCACAAAGCCAGGTTTGTGGAAAAAGGTTTTGCACAGAAGGAAGGGGTCAATTATGAGGAGACTTTTGCCCCACAACAAAATGGGCTACCATCCAAACACTCTTTGCCCTAGCAGCTCAGAACGGTTGGAAAGTCCATTAAATGGATGTAAAAACTGCTTTCTTGAATGGAGATCTAAAAGAGAATGTGTTTATGTCCCAGCCTAAAGGATTTGTTGTGAAAGGACATGAACATAAAGTATGCACACTTATGAAATCCTTGTATGGCCTAAAACAAGCACCACAAGCCTGGTATGAAAAACTAACTGAGCATCTTCTGAAACTCAATTTCAAACATTATGATCTTGATGATGCAAATTTGTTTGTCAAGAAAGTTGGAAAAACAATTGTATATCTTGTTGTATATGTAGATGATATTTTTATGACAAGGAACAATGAGAGCTACATTGCATCCATAAAGAAGGAATTGAGGAAAGGCTTTGAAATGACTGATTTAGGCTATGTTCACTACTATCTTGGTATTGAAGTAACTCAACAACCGAAATCCATATTCCTTTCTCAAAAGAAGTACATTGGAGATCTATTGAATAGGTTTGCCATGACATAATGCAATCCTTTGACTATTCCAATGGAATGAAACTTAAAGCTCACATCCATTGAAGGAAATGAATTTGAGGATGCAACAAAGTATAAACAACTTGTAGGAAGTTTCAACTACCTAACTACTACCAGACCAGAAATTTTGTTTGTTGTTGGAATCCTCTCCAGGTTTATGCAAAAGCCTTGTGAGGGACATTGGTCTACCGCAAAAAGAGTTTTAAAGTACTTGAAGGGAACTCAAGACTTTGGAATCAAGTATACACAGGTGGGTGACTTCAGCTTGATTGGATACTCTGATTCAGACTTTGATGGAGACAAAGAAACTGGGGTATCTACTTCAGGTTATGCTATGAGTCTTGGATCAGGAGTTGTCTCTTGGAGATCACGTAAACAATCAATTCCAGTAGATTCCACAACAGAGGCAGAATATGTGGCAGCAGCTGAGGCAACAAAAGAAATTGTGTGGCTCAGGAAAATTCTTGAAGATTTGCAAGTAAAACAAGTACAATCAACTCCACTCACGATTGACAATACCTTAGCAATAAAGTTGGCCAAGAACCCAAAGTTCCATGATCGAATGAAGCACATCAATACTAAATATCATCTCATTCAACATCATTTTGAGGCCAAAAAAATCCATCTCCGCCATTGTTCCACTAATGAGAAAATTGCAGGCATCTTCACCAAAGTTCTTGGAAGAGAAAAGCTTGAAAGATTCAGAATGATGCTTGGACTCACCAAGATCCCTTCAGATTAAGGGGGGGAATTTTGACACCTAATCATCAGGATTGGGTGAACAACTGTAGTTGATGTACATAAATAATAGAAAATATGAAGAGTCACCGGGAGATGAAATGAACAGTCTCTCCCTCATGTATATAGTAAAGACAAACCTGAATGAATATTATGAATTGTTTTGAGGAGTTACCTCTTGGTATGACAAATTCATTACTACAAATCCATCTATTTCACTATGTTATAAGCATTACACACTCATTCAATCACCTTTCATTGGAAAACTAGTCCATTATAATCCAGTCGGAGCCACTACTTAAATGGAAAATGAGCCATCTTAAGGTCCAGACTAGGTGGTTTTCCCCCAATGTTGAAATAACGATTTTTGAGGCCTCAACACGTTTTGGTGCTAGAAGGAGGGAATGCAGACTATGAATGGAAAGTAAGTCCAATCCAAAAACAAAAGACCATTCTAAGAGTCGTTGTTCCTCCAAATCTCCTACAACTTCCAGATCCCCTTCAGAATCTCCTACTTTTAGATCAAGAGTTGTAAAATCACCTCCCAAGTCTCCTAGAATAATTCTTGAGGTAATCCCTATGGATGATACTCTAGAATCACTAGAAATTATAGCTTTGATAAAGAAATTGGAAGACGTCTCCATTTCAACAAGAAAACATGAATCATCCAAAGATTCTGAAGGAAGAATAACTTCTATTTTTCAAGCAAATGGTATTTTAACTCTGTCCCAAAGTGAAAAACTTGGCATCTTGCCATTTCAATTTCCACTTCAATCCCATCGAATGAAAACTACTACATCAGATCACAAAACATCTACCAGTGAGACTACCTCATTCTCTAATTCACCGACATCTCCATTTCTTCCATTTTCATTTCCTTTCTCTCTACTGTTCACTTCATCTATTTCCATTTCCTCTGCACAAAGAACTAGTGCTACCTCAATCAGTACTATCACAACTACCAGTTCTTATTTCATCCCATCCACCTCCCAAACAATTACAATGGTAGCTAGACCATGGTCCAATCTGGGAGCTATTCAAATGCCAACACCACTTCATCCTCTACCAAAATATCCTAAAATATGGATTCCAAAATTCAATCCTGATGATGCGTTACTTGCTGAAGAGCACCTTCATAATTATATGTTAGCCATCAATCTCAATGAGGTAGATGAAGAAGACAGTGTTGTTAGATTATTCCCATACACTCTTACAGGGTCAGCAGGGTCTTGGTACTTTTCACTACCAGCCAATTCTATTACTAGTTGGGATATTTTTGAAGAACTATTTTTGACTAAATTTGGTGATGATAGCTTAACCACATCTCTTATCAATGACCTTTCTAATTTAAAAACAAATTTATGGGAAAAGATAAAAGATTTCAATTCCAAATTTAACAAATTGTTAAATAAAATCCTAGCTACTTCTAGACTTGGTGTCAATGTACAAATAGAATGGTATATTTCATCTCTTCCTTCTAACATAGGAATTTTTGTAGATAGAGCTAATAAAAATACCTTGGTAGATAACATGAAACGAGTTGTGTCTATAGAGAAAGGGACAAATGCACTAGAAAAGAAAAAAGACCAGGAAGACAGAAAATTAAAAAGAGTTACATTTAAGGATGAAGCCAAAAAGAAAGCACCTAAATATCCGTTGATCTTGAAGGCTTACAACAAGTCCTTAAAACTTCATCTAACGAGATGGTAGAGATCAAAAAACAAGTAGCTAAATCCTCTTCCAAAGACCATTCAGAAGAAATCAGCCACCTAATCTACAACCTCCAAACGCGATCTTTAATGCAGAAACTGATGATGAAGATGAGGAAGAAGCAACATTTTCTGCAGATGAATCCCAAGATGAACAAATAGCTGAGTTAAATGGAATGTGGGATTTTATTCTTCCTATTTCTGATAGTGAAAATGAATATGAAGCATTACCTGTTAGCACAAGAATTAAAAGTCTAGTTGATCATATGCAACCAATTCAAAAACATAAACCTTCAACTTCCACTGCTAAAGACAAAGCTACAATTAAAAAATTCCACTTCTACTTCTCCCCAAGTAATTCCATCTTCATTCAATTCTCCATCTTCACCCAAAACCTTAGTAGTTTTAGATACTATTGAGTACAATATAGTTGAGGATATGAAGAAAATAAAAGAAAGAATTTCCCTTCATGAACTCACTAAACTCCAACAGCAACATAAATTTTTACTAAAAGAATTGAATGCAGTACCTGCTTCTCCTCTTCCTACTACTGTGGTATCCAAAGCTTCCAACGAAATGGTTAAACCTCCTTGTCATCCATTATTTGATTCCTCTTATTCTATTCTAATAGGTGACAAGTCTAAATCACATAATCCACCTTTTCTTTTGAATTTTGAAATATTTAATAAAAATGTGCATAACTTCTTGGTAGATTCAGGGGCATCTTCAAATATCATGTCATATTCAGTTTGTCTGAAATTAAAAATGTCACCCCAGAAAACTCTAGTACTTCACATTATGCAACTCGATAGGACAAAATTCAAATTCATAGGAGAAATGAATTCAATTCTTATTAGATTATCTTCGAATCCTGAAGTTTGTCAAATAATTGATATACTTGTCACTGATATCCCAAATTCCTATGGTTTAATTATTAGTAGATATTGGTTAGAGAAACTACACGATTATTTTTCCACTGATTGGTCTCACTTATGGATCCCATTTAATGGAAAGAAGAATCAAATCAGAATCAACCGAGAAAAACATATGAAACATTCAATAACATATTTCGAAGGTGAAAATGAGGCAGTATCATTTAATAACAACATTCTTGGGAACTAATCTATTGAATCATTTTTTGAGAATTTTAAAGCACAAATGTCACCATTTGTGAGTAATTTTGTAACTTCTCAAATTTAAAGTTTTTCACATAAAAACTTTTCCAGATGTCTAAATATGCTAGAAAAACATTAATTAATTATTTATTCTAGACATTGTATTTTGATGGGTCGAAATCAAGCGATGGTGTAGGAGCAGGTTGCATATTGATTAATCCTGAAGGTTTGAAGACAATGCTGACTTGCATATTGGAATTTTAATGCACAAATAATATTGAAAAATATGAAGCATTAGTCCAAGGTATGCATAAATAAATTAGTCCTAACGTTAAATACCTTCAAGTTTATTGAGATTCATAAATTGTAATTAAACAAGTAACAAACATGATGCATTGTATCTCTACACACTTGAAGCATTATTAGCCTTTGGTTCAGTCTCTCACTTCACATTTTTTAGCATTTAACATTTCTGCTATTCCTAGGATTCAGAATGGCAGCGCTAACCTTCTTGTTAACATTGCATCAAAACTGATCCTATCCAAAGATTACAGTCCCAATAGATTTTCTGAAGAATTAATCTTTAGACCATCCATTCCCGACAATATCACCAATTGGCGGTTATTTAATGATGATGAAGACATTTTAAGATTCTTAACTTCTCAAAAATCATATGATGACCAAATAATTGATGAAGATGAACACAACAATCAATTAAAACATAAAATTGAGAATAATCCCATACCCAAATTTGTAGTTAAACTTGAGGATCTCTATGATTTAAAAGACTAATTTAAAAGAGTTGCTAATTCAAAACTATAGAGTTCAACTTTGAGATTTGAATTAATAAACCTTGGGACAGACTTTAGACCTCAGAACGTCAATTTAGGACTTGGTCTCTCATCTAAAGAAAGATTATCCTTCATCCATTTGTTAAAGAAATATAAGGATTTCTTTGCTTGGAGTTATGAAGATCTCAAAACATTTGACACTTCCATCATTCAACATACAATTCCAATGACATCTAATGATAAACCTATCCAACAAAAATTAAGGAAAATTCATCCGAACTTAGAAAATCGAATCAAAATGGAATTGAATAAACTCTTTAAGGCAAAAAGGATTTTCCTATTAGGAATTCAAGATGGGTTTCCAACTTGGTACCTATTCGGAAGAAAAATGGTGATATCCACATTTGTATATATTTTAGGAATCTTAATAAGGCCAGTCAAAAGGATAATTTCCCACTACCCACTATGGAACAAATTTTACGATTAGTTGTTGGTTCTGAACTTATGTCTTTCCTTGATGGTTTCTTTGGATATAATCAAATTATGGTCCACCTAGATGACAGGCCAAATACTACTTTCAGAACCAAATGAGGAACTTATGCCTACCAAAAAACGTCATTCGGTTTAATAAACGTAGGGGCCACTTTTCAACGAGCCATGGATATAGATTTCAAAAGTCTTTTAAAAAAATAGTTGTTGTTGAAATAGATGACATGATTGTTTATTCAAAGAACAGAAATAGTCACTTGCAAGACTCAAAAAAAAATTTTGAATGCTGTAGCAAATATGGTATTTCATTAAATCCAAAAAAGTATTTTTTTGCTCTTAGTGAAGGGAAACTTTTAGGATTCATTTTGTCAAAAAATGGAATTTACATTGACCTTGATAGAATAAAAGAAATTTGAGAAATTTCTCCACCATATAACAAAAAAAGCACGCAATCATTTTTTGGACAAGTCAATTTTGTCAAAAGGTTTGTCCCTGATTTCTCACAAATTATTTTTCCGTTACAACAAATGATTAAGAAAAATGTAGTTTTCAAATGGGTTCATCTTGAAAAGCAAGCATTCGATTTAATCAAATAGGTAATTATCGATGCTCCTTATTTAAATACTCTGAATTTCTCATATCATTTCATCTTATATACCTTTTCTTCTTCAACATCTTATGCCATTGTTTTGGCACAAATCAATAATAAAAAATTTGAATCACCCATATCTTTTTTTAGTTCAAATTTTCAGGGTGCTAAATTGAATTATTCAAAAGTAGAAAAATAGACATTTGTTGTATATGAATCTGTAAAGAATTTTATACCTTTTCTTTTAAAAACACACACGAAAGTAATAGTCTCATTCCTAGCAGTGAGGCAATTATAATGCAAAAAGAATTAGGAGAAATGAGAGAAAATCAGCTAACAACTCTGCGAGAATACAATATTGAAATAAAACCATCCAAAATGGTTAGAGGGCAAGGTTTCTACAAGCTGCTTATAGAAGAATCCAACATACTACCTGAAGGGGACAAATGTAACAATGAACACATTTCTGAGGTAAGTGTAATTGATGTTAATTCCCAATATGCAGATTTAATTTTTTATTTAAAAAATGGATATTCTCCTCCTAAACTCAATTATAAAAGAAAAATAGATTTATGATTAAAATAAAGTCATTATTAGATTGTTGATAGCATGTTATTTAGGAGAAACTATGATTCCATATTGTTAAGATGCTTAGAAAATTCTGAAGCACAAACAGTTTTGCAGGAACTTCACGATGGACCAGTAGGTGGACACTTTGGAGGAGATACTACAACACACAAAATCTTACATGTTGGATACTATTGGCTCACTCTCTTCAAAGATACACACGTATATGTGAGGAAATGCAAAACATGCCAATCTACTTCTGGAAGGCAAAGGAAACTAGTTTTGGCTCTGCAGCTAATTAACATTGAACAACCTTTCGAGCAATGGGGATTGGACATCATAGGTGAGATCATTCCTCATTCTTCTAAACAACATAGATATATTTTGACTACTACATATTACTTCACTAAGTGGGTGGAAGAAATTTTGCTAAAGGTAGTCAATTCTGAATCTATTATTGAATTTATTGATTAATTTATCATTACAGCATTTGGTTTGCCTTCTGCACTTATATTTGATAATGCATCTTACTTTTCGGGTACCATTATGATTGAATTTGTAATTAGGAGAGGTTTTAAACTCAAATATTCTGTTAATTACTATCCCCAGGGAAACGATTTGGCAGAATCCACTAATAAAAATCTCCTTAGAATAATCAAAAGAAATGTAGATCAAAATCAAAAAAACTGGCATAAAACTTTAATATTTTCTCTATGGACTGATAGGATAACTCAAAAGGCCTCTATAGGAACTTCTCCATTTAACCTAGTCTATGGGAAGGAAGCTATTATTCCATGACATTTAGCTCTTCCTTCATTAGCCCTAGTTCAAGTTATTGAAGAAACACCTTCTTCTTCATTGCAATTAAGAAATTCACAAATCCTAAAACTAGAAGAAGAAGGGATAAAGGCCAAACTCACACACACCAAACATCAACAGATGGTGAAAAGATTATTTTGATGCAAGTTCAGTCATACAAAGATCCTTCCAAGTTGGAGATCTAGTTCTCTAGTGGGACAACGCACATGAAGAAAAAGGGAAACATACCAAATTTTAGAAATTATGGCTTGGTCCATTTTAGATTGTTGAACAGATAAGCCCATCTACATTTATACTTCAATATTTATTAGTAAAGAGAGATTATCTTCCTGTAAATGGGCCCATCTTAAATACATTATTTTCTTAATTTCTTTAAAAAAATAAAATAAATAAATAAATAAAATAATAGAATAAAAAATAAAATCTGTAAAAAATCACTCCTATTGTACATTGTGCTACAATTAATTTTTCCTTTTATTGATTTTTTTAATAAAATGTTAAATAATACTCTATTGACTTTTCAAACATCTCTTGAAGTTATTTTTATTTTTTTATTTTGAAGGTAGGAATTTTTATGAAGTAATTACCAAAATTGAAAATTAGATAATAATATAGAACTCTAAAAATCTTTTCCATTAAGTTGTAAAATCTTTTTAAAAACCTCAAAAATTAATATCCCTTTACTTTAGTTTTAGTCAAAAAAGGTTATCCATAAAAGGTAAAGACCATCTTACAACTTAAACACTTTTAACTCGGATTTGTCATCCAAAACTCTTAAGGAATCAATGATCCTCCCCATCCATTAAAAGGAGAATTTTTAGAGTGTAACTCTAAAATATCATAAATATAAAATGATAAGAGGTCTCATCATGAGTCTACTTACCATGTTCATAGGGAACCAATTAAACTAACATTACCACTCTGAACACCAAATCAGGGCAATGGCTTACAATTTTTAATTATAAGACAAGGGGTCTCATCACGAACCAACTTCTTCAGTTTAATTATTACTGAGGAATGGCGTTGCCATTATCTAGCCACCAAACCAAGACAATGGCTTTTTAGCATAAAAAAAGAAAAGAAAAAATAAAATAAAATTTACCTCTAATTATTGCACTATTAAATGGATGGGATACTAGATTGTTGTTGGTTAAAAAGTAACCCTCTCAAGGCTATGAATGCATGTTGGCAGCATTGGTTCTACCTGTGACGAACAAGTACATTTTAAGCTAAGTTGTAAAAGGCCCCCTACTTTATTTTTATAAACTGATTAATGACCGATACAAGTAAATAAGTGTTTTTCATTCAAAAAGGGTTTTTAAAAGAGATTGCAATTTAATGAGTTTTATAGTCAGAGTAATTTTATTTATCTAAATGTTTTGAAAAGTAGTTTTCACTTCTTAAATTATTTTTACTGAATTTTTGGAAAATTTCATTTATCAGAGATAATTGGTTTTTTAGGTGAATTTCTAATTGTTGTACTATTCAACATCCCCCCATTTTAATATATTATAAATTTCCTATGAAATTTATTATATTAAAATAGGGACCTTTCAATTTTAGAAAAATATTATAATCAAAGTTTAATACTTAGGATTTTTAATTAAAACCCAAGTATTAAACCTTGATTATCCTAAAAAACCAAATTAAATAGCCCCCGGAACTAATACATATACTCAGGCTTTAAAAAACCTTACGTAATAAATAAAATGGGTTATTTAATTAGAAAACAAAATAAATTAGAGTTTTGATCCCCTAAGGTTAAAATCCTCACAAACTCCAACATTCCGCTATACCCTGCATCGTAAATAACAAAAGTTACTAATGGCAGAGACTTCCTTGCTCTACTCCATAATTGCAATTACGATTAGACTAGACCTGAAGGGAAAATATACATCTCAATTCATAATTCCCTGCATCCATGACTATCGCAATAAACCACAAAAGCTAAAGTCATGCCTCCTTCCTATTGTGACCAGACCGAACCTAATAGGAAAATCAACTGCAATCTATAAAATCCCACATCCACAAGGCATCACAAATTTCATTAGACCAAGCATTATGCCCCTTCCCAATTGCGATATGCGATATAGTTGGACCTGCCATGATTATTAAACATGTTTAAATTAAATATCGCGTCTGTGCAATCAAAAAATTCCAAGAGTCATGCTTCATTTGAATTGCGAATACGATATGATCCTAATTGCCAATTGCAATATGACGTCAGCAGTGACGTCAATTCCACTTCATCTGTCATGTCACCTATCACATCACTTATCACCTACCACGTTCCATGTCATCATTCCACATCATCCGCCATGTCATAGTGACATCACCATGATGTGATCCTGCATATTGTAAATCATAGGATTTTCGGCCACCTCTTATAGTCTGCAACTTCGAACATTGATTGCGATAATCTTGTGTGTTGCGATATGCGATAAAGCCCCGGACCCGATAGAATTATACGCTACAATTCATTTAATCCCTGTGTCTGCGACTATCGCAAATAAAAAGGTATCACCATATCATTGCCTCCTATTGTATCCCGATTGCGATATAAGGTTAGGCCCAGACCCAATGAGATTATAAAATCCATACCATAAAACCCCGCATGAAGAGCTATTACAGTTACCAAAGGGTCCTGCCTCATGCCAATTGCAATAAAGGCTCGAACCCGATGAGATTATTCACACCAATCCATAAATTCCAGTGTTCGTGCAATCGAAAAAGTCATGGAACTTAAGCCATTCCACCTCTACCCATTCTGATTGCAATTTGGTCTTATTCGAATTTTCATCTATTTCAATAGGGATTATCCTTTCTTGAAATATGACGATAATTCAACCCTCGGTCTAAAAGTGATTGTGATTTTGTGATAAAACCATAAAAGTCAAACTTGTCTTACCACAGACCTCACTCTGCATGGCTCCATGAGGGTTGTGTTTGGAATTTATTACGAGTCTACATTTTTCCTCATTTCCTGCAAAAGTGATTTGTTTCAAATAAAACTTGTTTATCATTTTCATTTATTTCAAGCTTATTGATTCTTGTTTTTCTTTTTCAGGTTCATGACAGAAGAGGAAAGTTGTGCTAACAAGCAGCAATTTAGCTCAAATAGATAGGCAAGAATTCAGATTATCTGATGGAACAAAAAAATCTAATAAAGGCAACAAATCACATTCAAAAATTTCGACCAAAAAAGTGTTTTTGTTTAAGCGTTGTTGAAGGGATCTGTTTAAATGCCCTCAATGCTCTACACAATAGATTAAGTTGTTTTCTGCTATTTAAGCTTACTCATTGTATGAAATAAAGGTCCCAAATTTTATGAAGAAATGATTGTGAAATCTCGCATTATTGTACTTACTTTCCTCAGTAGAACGGCTGGAACATTATTTTTTTGATTTTTCATAAAGAATTTTGAGAAGTTGAACTACTGTACTCCCGGAATCATCTTTGTGAGAAGGACTAAACCGTTGCTATTTATTTTATGAGCTTAGCGAAGTGCATCTAGTATTTTTATCATTGTTCCTCAGTTTTATTCATAAGTAAATAGTAAATTTATCTTTTCAGATTACTTATTACTTGATATTCAAAGACCAGTGTTACATGTATTCACCACTGATCATGCTGCCATTGATATTTTTATACATTCTAAGAAATTTTCTTTGATATTCTAAATGCGATATGAGTTTACAAATTATTTTGATTAACTATTTAATCAAACTAACCATCTTGAAATAGTTTCATTTCCATTGGTGTTTGAGCAATCTATTTTTTCATTCACTAAGGAAAATCACTATAGATTACATCTAGATAAAAGTTAAACAATCCCGGGTTATAGAATAGATTAATGTATATATTTTTCCATTTAATTCATTACTATGAATCCATCTATTTCACTTCACTATAAGCATTACACACTCATTCAATCACCTTTCATTGGGAAATTGGTCCCATACAATCTAGTCAGAGCCATTACTTAAATGGAAAAGGAGTTATCTTAATGTCTAGACCAGGCGGTTTTCCCCCTTTATTGAAGAAGCGATTTTTGAGGCCTCAACAAAAGGTCATAGTAATCATTGAGTTACTTGGATTAGTTTGCTTATTCCCAAATCTAGATTTCTAGAAGTCCTTTGTAGCAAATAATAGTAGATATCTGCTATTTTTTAGAGCATGATAATGAGCTTCAATAAAGTTGATTCTAATTGTATTAGATCACAAAAACATTCTATTTAATAATAAAAATCACCCCATTTCATTTTCACTTGATTAGGTTAGGAATTTTATAAATTTACTAGCTCACTAGTTCTCGAATTTCTAGATTTTAAACTAGCAATTTTCTGTTATTTTTTAGCATGGGTTAACAGAGGTCTTTTTGAGTGATTCCAATTAGAATGGAGACCTAAGAAATCCTAGTAAACAAAAAATAATTTCCCATCCAGTTTTTTTTTTATTTTCTTGTTCATTAGGTGAATTATAGTTTCCTATAGTAAATCTGCAGTGTCCTGTAGTAACTACATGATCTCCTGTAGTTATCCTTCCAACATGTATATACTTGAACAAATTCACTCAAGAATATTTTTTATTCCCTTAAGGTTTAATAAAGACCCATAGGATCTAAATAAATTATTAGGGAGGACTAAATACCACTTAGAACTTGCTTATTTACCCATGAAAAACATTTCAGCGATTTGGGATAATGGACATATTTATGAAATGGATAGTACAATGATGATTGCCACATCCAATGAACTTTGTTAATGGATCTAAACTCTTCAAAATGTAATTATTGAAATTTACTTCATGATATTTACTTTATGAAATTAGTATAGGTTTCTTTCCTGGTATTTTCTTTCTTGCAATAGGTTAAGGTTTCCATTTCGAGCATTTCATTTTATGGAATTCATTTAGGATCTGATTTTACTACATTCATTCCATTACATCATGACATAAAAGGAAGGACACATTGTATGTTGCACGTATGTTACTGATACCTCTTAAGTTTGTATGAACCCTAGGTTGATAATTAAAGTTGGTAGTCTTGGGAGTTGTAGCATTCATGTTGTAACACTGAGGCTCATCATTTTTTGGAGGCCTGTCACCAGTTTAGAATCAACAAAGCAAGAAAAGACACCTTTGACCCCATTTCAGAGAGGAAAAAGCCTTATACAGGATACTTAGATAGTCCTACAAGAAACTTTGTCAGCACTACAAGAAACACAGAAAAAACAGCAAGAATGATAGCAAGAACAGAGGGAAGGCAAGGAAGCAGCAACACAAGTGCAGGAGGGGGAAGATTCTCCAAAGACATCTAAGGGAGAATCCCAAGAGCTACAGGAACCTAGCCCACAACCCAATATGAGCTCTTATTACAAATTCATTGAGGGAGGCAGAGTAATACCACATAAATTTTCCATCCCTCTATTCTTTGTGCTTGAGAAAGAGAGAGGAAGGAAACATTATTGGATGTAAATTGCCAAATCAAAGAAGGTAGAGGATGTGGGCCATATGGAAGAGAAGCTACTAGATATGGGCAGAGAGTTGAGTAGGATAAGATACAGGGAATGAATTATGAGATCTCAACTAGAGGCAGGAAACACGTGCCTAAGGAGGAAGTTATAGTAAAGAGAGAGCCAATTGGCCACCATGAGAAGACTCTCCATGGAGTCACTCCAATGCAGGATGCCACCAAAATCATATGCCTTTTACCTCAAAGATCAATGGCTTCAATTTTAGATAAATACACTAGCACAATAAGGGACTATGCATTTCCAAGACTATAGGCGGTTCATTGAACTATGTGACAAAAGCACCCTAGAGGATAAGGCCAAGATATCTGAATTCTACTTGCACAACTTGGCCTTAATAGAATTGAATGTGTGGGACCCCAATGCAAATATGGGGGACTTACAACTAATGGCCCTTGAATCATGGATGAGTCATAAGGAGGCCAAGGCTAAGGAGGTGAAGAGGGTGTTGGAAATAGAAGAAAAAGATTCCATTTACATCAAATAAGAACAGATAAATTCAATGGTTGTCATTAGCACCCACAACATCATCGCCAATGATCCACTTGCACCAAGATACCTAGCTACACGAGAGCAAGCAATCACACATTTTGAGAACACCTTGAGGTTGCCTAGGAATGAAATCCAACAAGCATGCCAAAGGAGATGGGGCACCCTACCATACAGCCTAAGGATTAGGGAGTATCATTCCCTTGAAAGGATGAGAGATACACTAGAAAGGACCTCACTATATAAGAATGCACTCCAGAGACTCAAAATCAATTGGATTGGATTGAAACCGAGTCCACCCTTGCTATTAGGTATGCTAGAAGGTAGAAAGGAGGAAGAGGAAAGAAATCAATGGGAGGGAATAGAGAAGCAAGTAGGGTTTTATCCATAAGAACAAACTCCATCAACATAGGCCTGGGATGTCAAAGAGGCCACAAGAGCTATGAAAGACATGGGCATAGACTAAGTTGCTCAGAGGATGAGAAACACTTTCAGTAGGGGGGTGATGATGCAGCTCATCAATAGGTAAATTATATGGACCTTAATGCCACTCTCCAGATTATTAAAATAAAATTTTCTCACATTTATTTACATATTTTATTATATTTTTTTTAGTGAGAAGGGTAAAGGTGAGATGTTATGTCATGTGGTCTAATGTGCATTGGTTGCTGGATTTGGAGTAGGTTTTGGCTAATTTAAGTGCCGGAAATTGAACTAGACAAGCAAGAGGGATTTT
Source organism: Pinus tabuliformis (assembly GCA_031772625.1). Classification (NCBI taxonomy): domain Eukaryota; kingdom Viridiplantae; phylum Streptophyta; class Pinopsida; order Pinales; family Pinaceae; genus Pinus; species Pinus tabuliformis. Next base: position 288,767,586 of record CM062805.1, on the reverse strand, counting down.
AGGAGATTTGGTCTCCCTCCTTAACTCCTCAATCACTCGAATATTCCTCCACCATATCTCATCAGCTCAGAGTTACAAGAAACCAAGCCCATCGAGTTCATTGGAAGCCAAGCTAGTGATAGTTGAATACCAGCTAATCTCGAGTTTGGGAGCCAAGCCTCCCTAATTTTAAGGAAGTTGTTGGTAGATTCAGTTGTATAAATAATAAGGCATAGGGCCTCATTAGGATTCAACTTTTTATTGTAGCCAAGAGGCAATTTCGAGCTTAAGATATTATGATTGTTATTCTCATGTTATTTTTGACATTTTGGTGATAATGAAAAGGGTTTCTTTGATCAAGCACTGAGTTGACTCAGAGGGTTGAATCTCTTGGGTTAGGGCCCAACCCTAGTAGTAGAGGTTCCTCTTCTTTTTGTACATGTATCCTTAGATTAGAATCATAGATTAGTTGCTAAAATTATTTCTGTTTTGTTTAATTTGCAAGTCTTTGAATGATTGGTTAGTTTTTCTTCCATTAGTTGGAGAAGTAGATCAATGTTATAATAGTGAAAAAAATACTTCAGAAAATCTTGTGACAATGGCCTCATCCTCATCTCCCTCATGGGATCATGATTTGAGGGCCCCACTCTCATAGCCCCAAAAACAGAGTTATCTTTTGGTTATTACATAGCTTAGGATTTCTTGTCGAGTAGACCATTGTTAATGATTTCTTAGAAGCACCTGCAATTGTCATTTTGGTTCCTTAAGTTTTTTGTAGATTAGAAAGAATTCCATTCCATAGACTCGATCCACTGGCCATCAATAAATCAATTTCTCAAATTGCACTCATCTTTTCCACATTTACATAAATTGTTGTGTATAAATGAATAAATGAATATGTGTTGTTATAGGAGTTGTTGATCTGTAGGGAGGAACACATTCCACCAGCCTTATCTAAAGTTTTCTCCACCTCTCTCCAAACCCTACCAATCACCAATTCAAATTTCTATTTTCTAGCCACTATGGACAACCACCTTGAGAAAATCCAATCATCCTGAAGAGTTGGGTTGATCCTTGGGTAGTGTGCACCTTCCCCATACCTTATTCCACCATCATACACCTTCCCGACACTTCCTTTCACCTTCCCTACCTTCCTACAACTTTTAGCTAAGTTTCCTGTAGTAAACCAGGACATCCTGTAGTAACTACAGGAAATCCTGTAGCAACTACAGGAAACCCTGTAGCAGCCTATTTTAGACTATTTTGGCAGAAATAATGATCAAAGCCTAGGGTAGGCCTTCAACTTGACCTCCATACCCCTCAATGCCATTTTTTACTAGTTTTCCCATACCTTCCTCTCCTGCAAAAGATCAGCTTGATTAGTTTAACATTTACATTTCTAAATTGAAAACCAAAAGACTCTTTTTTGCAATATTTAGCTAATGCATGCATACATCAGTCTTAGCAATGTTAGGATCATTTCCATGCTTACTTAGCCCAAATAACCACATGATAAAATGCAAGGTTAAATTAGGTCTCTTCTGCAAGTAATGTGTGTTAATTCCTAGCTAGGTGATTTCATGTCATTTTCATAGCACTTTCTATTCAACACTTTCATTTCCTCAACATAGGCAAGCATTTACTTTCTACATTAAATATAGCTTTACATTCATTGTCAGTAGTCAGCCTCCTTCTAGTCAATAGAAGACTGGTTTGAAAAACTTTAGTGGTCTATCGCCCCAATTGAGAAGTGACAAGAGTAGATTGTTGCATCTGTTGTGCATATAGCACTGTCACCTCCAAGTTTGTATGAACCCCGAGTTGATAAAGTAAAGTTTGTCACCCTAGGAGTTGCAGCATCCTTGCTGCAATACTGGGGCTCATCAATTCCTTAATTAATTTTTCAAATTCCTTGTCTTTTAGCCAAGAATGATTGAATTTAAATGGTAAACCTCTCCATGAATATTCCCCACACCCTTGTAGAAATATTGTTTTATTTCCTGAAAAACCTAATGGGATAACCCAATATCACAATACATTAATTTGCTCCACTAGGTTCTCATGTACCAAGTAATGATCCAGTCACTTTGCAATATCCTCCAAACTAGATTGACCATTCTTCCATTTGGGAAAAATAGGCTTTAGTAAGATGTCCACCAAATGATTATTCCCAAAAAGGTCCTTAAAGAAACCTCCTAGAGGGTCCATCTTACATTTAGTGCCTCATACCTCATCCACAACCATTGTCAAATTTAAGTCACTACACAAAATAAGTGATCTAATTTTTAACAAGCCATCATAGTCTAGTTGGTTCAGAAATTCAGTCTTGAGTCATATGACACATCGATATTAATGATATGAAGTCGATGCTTAGAACCTTTGTAAAAACCCAATAATAGAATGTAGAAATAACTCAAAAATTGTAGTTTCTAATGAAGTCAAAGTAAAAACAAAATACATAAATTTCTTCTACTAAGTTTTGTGAAAGGGAAAACATGCAATAAAAACACATGCAATCATTCAATCACAATGAACACAATTTTTACTTGTGAACCCGACTGAGAAAAACCCCTCCTTTGTTTGTATTATATCAGATGAGAACAATTATCTATTACATTGACAACTTCAATCCTTGAAGCTCAACCTGTACTGCAATATTTATCTCCTCCTAAGTCTACTCAGGCCAATACTTAGCCAAAATAGGCCCCCTACTCCCTCCTATTTCCTTGCACAATTCCTTCTTCTACAAAATAGGAATATCCCCTATTTTCTTGTGCAATCCCAAGAGAATTTCTCACCTGCTACATGAAAACTCTATACACTCACTAGTATAAAATAATAAATACAATTTTGATTTTTTCATCCATTCAACCAGGAAATTCGAATTGCATGCATGAATAAGGCTATTTTTAGTAAATTGACTAGTTAACTGAGAGATCAATGAGTTAACAATAGTTACAACTACTCAATTGAACTCATACTGACTCTATGCATGAATAGAGCTCAAATAATTGAGTTTCACTAACTATAACTCCACTAGATTGCTACATCTTAGCAATCAACTCATTTACAACTCTACTTCTTACACACAAAATCAAATTAACTGACTTAACTAAGTGACTTGGCCATGCCACTCATGATATTTGCATCTCAAGCCATCCTCCTAATGTGGAAATTCGAATTTCTCCATATGAATAAGGCACAAGTCAAATGAAGCCATTTCTTGCTATAGTTTAAGACTCCCTCTTAGCAAGAAGAGGGTTATGCACAACTCCAATCCTACTCCTATGGAACTCGAACTTACTTCTTGACAAAGCATTTGTCAAGATGTATGCATCATGTTCCTATATAGGAATGTATTATAACACAAATAACACTCCCTCTCACTGTTGTTATTGCTACTATAACAAATGCAACTGAGAATCATCCAAAATACTAAATCAACTGTCTCTATGCTGCAACTATCTCACAAGATCTAACTGCATCATTGACACTGATCCTTCTGCTACTGAATATTGTGGGCCCCTATAGCAAGGGTAATGATCCATGAGAAGAGTATATAACAACTGATTTTGTTCTCTTATGAAACATGCCCAAATATTCGAAGCTCTGGGATTAAGGCTCTATGTCACCCCACCTCACTCCTGGAGGTATAACTGCATACATGGAAAAATCTACTTCTAGATTGTAGATATTTTTAACTTGCACACCATTTTTTTTACTTTTCCAATAGCAACATGCTTCAAATAAGACTTCCCTCTATAGAACACCACATCATATCCTTTTTCTTCAAGTACAACTATAGAAACTAGGTTTTACTTTAGACCAGGCACAAAAATTACATCCTTTAGGTGAAGATGGGAGCATGAATCCCTCTTAAAGGTGACATTGGCAATCCCTTTGTGTTATCGGGAAAACTAGTGTCGATATAGAGCTGCTAGTCCCACTAAGGCTGGTAGCTACCTTATAAACAAACACACTAAAAACTACTTTCGATTTCCTTTATGGGAAATAGATAAGAGAAGAATAAGGAGACCAACCTCTGTCTTGCGCTTGGTTCCTTGCTCAATTCCTCTCTCTTCTGGTAGGTCTTTGCCACTCGCTTCCTTGTCTACCCAGCCTCAAAGAGTACCTGTAGAATCAAAGTAGCATAACACTATCCAAGAACATAGATCTATTATCATAAACAATATAGGATCAGATGTACATTGACCACACAAATGCATAAATCATCAATCATACAAGAATGTGGAGGAAAACGTGAATGGCTTTATCGATAATCAAGAAAGAGAAAAGAGGATTACAACCAATTGTTCTAACCCAGCATCATCCTCTCAGCAAGAAATCCCTTCTTCACCTCATGAAAAGCTTAGATCACCCGATACTATGATATTGCACCCAGAAACCAACAACACTTCTTTACAAGTCACAAAATTCCAGCCTTTGGATCTCTGGGATGAGGGATCCATATATAGATGTCTGCAAGGGAGGTGAGTCAGCTTTTGAGATTTGATTAGTGTCTTCTCTCTGATAGTTCTTGATTCCACTTGGAGATTGATGATCTCTTACTCATCCCTGGTCAAATTTAGAGAGGCAAGTGTCACAAGAGAGGTTTCTGGAAGATTCCATGCTCCTCCACCTTGTGGATTGACCCTACCATTTGTCCCTTCTCACCCATTGCACCTACTGTGTGTATTCAGGTGGGATGCAACACACTTTGCCTATGGAGCAGGTGAAATGGTCCAGTTTTGACCAGTGCTGAGTAGTTTTTCATGGAGAACTTCTGGGAGATGCTGTAATAAGTTGACCTTGTTCTTTTAGGGGTTGGAACAACACCTTTAGGGACTTAGGAGCCCTTGGTTTATGGACATTTATGCTTGGGGTTGTAGTGCCCAAAAATGTCTATAACAGTTGCCCCCTAAAGCATGAGGTCGTTAATCTTTTGATGTCGGGTGAAATGCTTTATCATGACGATCCAAAGTTTTTTCGAGCTGGAAGGCAACCTGTAATAAGATACAAATACAATACATTATCTTCATATTATTTTCATGATCTAGCTGAGGCGGCCATTCCCATGCTCAGCTTTATAAATTCATTTTCATGTACATAGGACAGACAATCGTCTGAGTGTAGACTGATGATTCTGGTAGAGCCATCATCCCTTAGATTGGATGATTATCTGTGCAGCAATGATGTACATTTGATGTCTTTATTTTCCTGAATATATATCGCAGCTCGGATGGATGAAACTAGATCTGGGGTCTTCAATCTCGTTCGATCTTCACTCAAAGTACAAGTCGATCCATGTGAGAGATGTTCTGGAGTCGAACATGGAAAGACATTTCCTGATTACCAGCCAATGATGTAAGCTGTTAACAAGCGCGACAGGAATCACCGATAATGATAATCACCCTCAAGGTACTGCAGTACAATTCACGTGGTGTGAATAAGGGAATTAGCGTCGAACACCACACAAAATCTTTCGGTCGAAGGCCATTGATGTAAACTTGTCGCCGAAAGTGAGAAACTTGCCATTGAGGCATGCAAGCTTCAAAGTACTGAAAGGGTTGTTCCTAGATCGACTTCTTGGATAATGAGCTGATGTCGACCAGAAGCAATTTGTCACAGGAGGGCCTTAGTGAATCCCACATCAATGACATGGAACGGAGCAAATGATTTTAATCGAGGTGAAAACGATCTGGTGATATACGGTTCAGGGTGGTGGTCATGAAAGAATGGAGCGAAAATGTATTATAGTGGGTGAGACACAGGTGAATTCTCTGAGCGACTTCTCTTGAACATATCGGCGAAACTGACATGATGGATTGGTAGCATTAACCCCAAATGTGGATGGTGTGATGGAACCATGGTGATGTGACTAGTGAATGGAACAACCCAACCCGACTCGGATGCGGAGTGAAAGTGTCATGTTCAAGAGCGACTTGCTACCAACAAAGTTTCTTCAAGTTTTCTTCCCAATTTTTCCCCAGTCATTGCTGACCAGTACCTCTTTATTTTTGTCAAGCTTGAGGAGAATAACATATGCTTGTTCTATAATTTGCCCTTCGGGCAAACCCATCGCTATGTTTTAATGAGCCTAGCGATAGTGAAACTCGTTCTTGTCTGTTATGGCCAAGTTTGTCGCTATTAGGTTTTAATGAGTTTAACGACAAAGATAACTCGATCCTTTTCAATTTTAGAGAGTCTGAAAAGGGACGTAAAGGAAACTCCAAAAGTCCTTTTTTGTCATCTAATCCCTTAAGTCCGAAAAAGTATAAAATAATACAAAAGGGATGAATTTTCGGTAATTTTAATGAGCCGAACAAAACAAGCGCTCGATCTTTTTGTGTAATAATCCCTCCCGTCCAAAAAGATTAAAATCTAAAGGAGGGATAGCACTTCCGGTCACTTTAACGAGCTGGAGAGGGCAATGGCTCGGCAATCTTCTCATATTTTACGAGTCAGTTGAAAAGAGCTTAAAGGAGACTCGTTTTTTGAGGAATGAGTGATAGATTCAGGTAGCAGATGATTCCAGGTAAGGTTTGGAATTTTCCAATCACGGCAGTGTCACAAGGATGGCTAACAAGATCACTCTTCGCAGCTGTTCTTCAAAAGGGGTAAACAATCAAGTGGAGATGAATGATTGGCCAATACAGAGTGGAGGTGCTGATGAGAACACGACCAAGGCTTCAAAGGCTGAAGTAATACATTCACGATGGTTATTTACCGGAAATTGGTTCATTTTTTAATGAGCTTAAACGCTGGGGGAAACACTTTCTCATTGCTTATGTTTATTTTTAACGAGCTTGAATTCCGCATTAAAACTGCTTGAAATAATCCAGTCGCATAATAGGGATGTCTCATATATAAAAACGACATTATTTCAAAGCTTTGCCCTGCATCCTTTCTTTATGCAAGTTAGGAAACGACCAATCCTACGAGTTTAAAGGGTTAGAAGACCTATAAATTTAAAAAGTAAATGGTCGCTCTTTGCTTGCACACCAAAAGGTTCGCATGCCCCCAAGTATAGCGAAGTAGAGTTTCCAGGTTACCCCTCAATTTGCAGATAAAACATTTGTTTTATCGGGAAAGGCCTACCCTTTCAGGTTACCCCTCAATTTGCAGACAAAACATTTGTTTTATCGGGAAATGCCTACCTCAAAAAAGGTATCTTATTCCGGTCTAACCCCATTTTCCAAAATGGACGGGTGTGTCAGGCCAGTCATATACTCTCCGCAGAAACCCACCCTATACCCAAGGTTTTCCTATCGAAACAGGCCAGGGTGCATGCCCCCTGTGTTTCAGTCATGCCCTCCGAATCACTCGCACTCATTAGGAGGACGGACTGGGGATTGATGAGACATTCCTTGTGTGAAAAGACCATTTAGGGTTGGTATATGACTGTTTTCTATGTGTGAACTGGGGAATGAAAGCTGGTCTACGAGCTTGACCACTCTTCCTTCGTGCGGAAAACACATTACTCTAAAGAGTGAGGAGACAATGGCTCCCATGCAATAAATATCGTCTCGTCCAAGGAGTAGATTATAATTCGGGGGTCCTTGGACTACCATTACGTTCATGTGAACATTTTTTCTTCTCAATGTTATTGGCACATCGGGAAGTATCCCTAATGGTCGACTAGTTCCTTTGTCAAAGCCTGTTAGATTTCTCATCTCAGGCAAAAGTGATGGCGAGCCAAACGCTTTCCAAGCAGTTGAGGAAAGGATACTCACAGAAGCCCCTTCATCTATGATGGTACCGGCCATGACCATTCTATATATTTGAGCAATGATTCGGAACGGTACACTAGCCGGTAAACAGGGTCTGCCTAGTAGATTCCAGTCAAAGGAAACAACTAGGTTTCTTGGAGGTGGGACTGAATAGATGGCCAGATACGACTTTGACGAACTTCCTTCATGCGGTAAAGGAACGGGTAGACTTCTCCCATGTTCATCGGAGTCTATGCTTACGAAGAGAATTTGAACGGTGTCATTCTTGTTCTCTTCGATGAATGTATCATCTGAAGATGGACCTTCTGAAGGAAAGACCGGGTCAACTGCCGCCTCGGCCTTTTGACTTTCGTTTGGTATGGATTCAGATGGTTTATCTTAATTGATAGATGTTTCAGCCGACCACAAGGGCGTGTCAGCCGGATTTTCAACTAGTGACGGGCTCGACAAGAGTTTCTTGTATCCAGAAGGAAGCCATAACGGTGAAACCAGACGGTCGTCCAAAAATCTTTTAGCTTCATCTAAGAAGGGACAACGGTGGACGGTGTGATCACCTTCACACAATTTACAAGGAAATTTATATTTTCCTTTTTGTACAGGGGCTTCACTTTCGCTAGTTGACAGTGTATGCTCAACATGATCGTTAGAGGTTGATGACACTGGATTGTGCAAACGAGGAGACCAGTCCCTTAGGATCCGAGGGATGCAAGGACAATCTCGATGATAGTGGTCTCCTTTGCAAATGACACATGGCGATTTAGGCATGGTCGGTGCAGTCTGTGGATTTTCGCTAGACGATGCTTGGTTGCCCCTTTTCGCCTTTGGCTCCTTCTTCTTCTTCTCTTTCTTCTTCTTCTCCTTCTTCTTCTTAGTTACTTGATTTTGGGCTTTTCCAGCTTCATCAAGCGAAGAGGAAGGAGGAGAGGAAGAATTGGATGAAGTAGAGGGTTGGGGGGTAACTCTAATATCGTTTAGTTGCTGACTTGATTGTTCAGGAATCACGGTGTTCTGAATGATAGAAGTTGAGAAGAGCCATACGGACAAGCCGATTGTCAATCTTGGAAGAGACAATGTGACCATATGGGGTGCACCAACATCTCCCCAAGCTGAGAAGGGACTAGGATTTCCTCCAAGGGGAACTTCTTGGTTGGTGGACTCCATTTTTCTCAACTTAAGATCAATGTAGGAAAGGCGATGATTGTTCCATTTAAAATAAATTTTAGATGCTTTGACAAAACTTGTTTTTTCAATTTTTAAGAGTCGAGAAAAAACAAAAGATGACTCTAGTCGCCTTCGATTTTTAATGAGCTTGAAGTGACAAGTGCTCAAAAGGACCTTTTCTATTAAGGAGTCTGAAAAGGAACGAAAGGGACTACTTTGGAAATCTAGATAGAGGGATTACCAAACCAATCGCGAAACTACGGAATACTTTTTACGGTATGGCAATCAATCTTCCCGAATGCTATGTTCAGTGCATTGTGATTGATAGGGTGGCAAACACGGCTTCCTATGGATAAAGGATAAAGCCTATTGTGGTCTCCCAAAATATACTCGACGGTACGTGGGAGCACAAGTCTGTACTGGCACTTATCGTCTCAAAGTGGAGGAATCACCCAACCAACAGTGAAAACAATAGTTACCAGGCTTTACGACGGCAGAATACGTCTCTAGCCTAGACTTCTAAATGTTGTGTGTTAGGTTCCAAAGCATTTTTAGATTCATTAAATTTATTTTATGGTTGATCTTGCTTAAGAAATTTTCCTTTTAGGTTCACCGCGTGATATAGATGTACAATTCCTAAAATGCAATCTAAGATGATAAACAGTCGTTTAATCTTCTTTTTGCAATGAAAATCCTAACTACTAAGGAAAGAGAGATGGTGTTCTTTTAACAAAGAGCAGAGAGCACACACTATATGCACTGTCCTAAATCAAACCAACAAATAGTCTAAATGCAAATGCACATGCATGTATTTGTTTTCAGCCTTCTTAATGTGTGAATGATAAAAAGAAAGCTAAGCGAAAATCTAAATTATTTTCCAAAGCGACAATTACTAACAAGTTTCTTTTCAAAACAAAATGAGGACAATGACGACACTTTGTTATTTGGAATTGAAAACTTGCTTTCGACACTTGAAAAACTACTAACTCGAATCAAATACAAGAGTAACAAAGTAATTGACTATCAAGAACAATCAGATCCTCTTCTATGACTGAAAACGACACTTGCGACACTTTCAAATCAAGAAACGATAGTACAATTACGCTACTTCTTTGTAAAGGAGGATTGAAAATGACTCAAAAATACATAAAAACATTTACAGTTCTTTTCACAATGGAGGCGGAATAACAGCAAGGATAGGGAAAATTTTAAGAACCCCCCCTAAATTTACATGTATAATAAATGGGCGAATCTCCATGGTATATAGGAAAAATGGAAGGCGATTTTATCAATAATATGATATGTATATATAGTTTTTTGGCGAATCTCTCACCGGGCATGGCGAATATTTTACTCAATTATAAAATTTTTTGTTTATTGAATACACAAATGAAATCATTGCATTTCTTTAAAATATCTTTTGAAATCAAAATTACCGAAATTACATATCGATAACCTAGTAGGTGTAGGATAAAATTCACCCGTGCCATTCACAGAAAGCATGAGAAAAAACCTAATACTATATATAAAACCAAGAAAAATTCAAATTCATCACTTCTAGGGAACTCGTAACCACCCTGCCAATACACAAGTATGTTCCTGTTTGCAATTAGAAAAATTACCCAAATTACAATCTGTTTACTCTAGCATATGTTGGAAATTTATAGAAGGATGACTAGTGTAATCAATCCATTCCTTTTAGCTCTGGATTTGTTTCAGTTTAAAATAGAAGTATACAAATATACTTGTCCAATGTCTATGCTTTAACCATTCACCTTAAGATGTTTTTACAATATAATTTCCTAAGTCTATTTAATATCTTCATTATCATAAAAACCAACCTATATCCATCTTAACTCCACATCTACCACTCTTAGGGGGATGAAATCTATTTATACCTCTGAACACTTGGTAGACCCAAAATTAAGATGGATCTAAGATGATAGAATTTCCCCTTTAAATAGTCTATGCTCACATGAATACCATGGTATTACCATGGGTCAATACCATGGGTTATCGTAAACCTGGAGCTTAAAAATTACTATTAGTAATTTATAAAAATTAATAAAATTAATAGTTGATTTTTATTTTATTTTTTATTTTAACCAAGCTAAAATGTTTAACATACATTAAATTACAACATCCATTTTTACTCTTGATCGGATCAAATATTTTTTCACTCTATGCTAGTTTGCATATCACGATATTTGATACCTCTCGGGGGTTAGTAGATCCAGAGTAAAATGGATCTATCCTGGTTTAATTCCCCCATTTAAATAGGCCACATTCCAGGTGAATACCATGGTGGGTCAATACCATGTGCCATTTTGGTGAATACCATGGGTCAATACCATGTGCCATTTTTATTTTTATTAATACTAATATTATGGTTAATAATGTTTTTTTGCACGGTATTAATAACAATCTAGTCCATGGTATTTGTCCCATAGTATTTTTCCCATAGGTTTCACCTAAATATAACGCATTTTTTGAGTGTTCGTAAATATAAGGTGACTTATGGAGTAAATATAAAAAAATGTTTTATTTGTTTACCATACCTCTAGTTTATTTATATCTTTATTAATTTACCATACCTCTTTTACAAATATGGTATTTGGCCCATAGGATTCACTTAAATAAAACCTCTTTCTTAAGCGTTCATAAATAGAACGAGGGTTATGGACTAAATATAAAAAAATGTCTTATTTGTTTACCATACCTCTCGTTTATTTATATTTTTATTAATTTACCATACCTCTTTTACAAATATGGTATTTGGCCCATAGGATTCACTTAAATAAAACCTCTTTCTTGAGCCTTCATTAATAGAACGAGGGTTATGGACTAAATATAAAAAGAGGTTTTATTTATTTACCATGCATCTAGTTTATTTATATTTTTATTTATTTACCATACCTTTTGAGTAAGTATAAAAAAAAGTTTTATTTATTTACCATACCTCCACTTTACTTATATTTTTATTTGTTTACACCCTTGCATGTATATAAGGTGACTTATGGAGTAAATCTAAAAAAATGTTTTATTTATTTACCATAATTCTCATTTATTTATATTTTTATTAATTTACCATACCTCTTTTATAAATATGGTATTTGGGCCTTTGGACCATAGGATTCACTTAAATAAAACTTATTCTTGAAAATGGGCGAATGGATTCACTTAAATAAAACCTGTTCTTGAAAATGGGCGAACGGAAGGTTGTAACTCCTAATTTCAAGGGCTAAATTTACCTCTTTTACCCTCTCCCTTAAAAGAAGGTGGCCTATTTGAGGTGATTTGTAAAAATGTACTATGATACAAAATAATCGCCCACTAAAAATTTAAAACCCCTTAATTTCGCCAAAGGGTGAACATTCACCCCTAAAATCACCCCTAAGAAAGGAAAGGGGTTTCAAACATAGGTGTACTGACTACAAGCAACAAAACTCCTGAATAGAGCTGAAAAGAGTGAACACAGAAACCAAAATTTAAGAACAAGGTCTTGTCTGATCAGCGCACTTGTAACACAATGAAACTGAAATGCAACGTACCTACTACACTCGGAAAGTGCGATGCATTTGAAGTTCACAGAATAGACAGTGCGCTGGACCAAGGACGAGACTTTGATTGGATTCCGGGTCACAGTTTGCAGTTCATTTCAGGTATTTACGCCGAGCAAGTGGTAATCAGTAAATCAATCACAGGGGTAGATGTAAGGAGGTTACTAGAGCCACCACGACGGCAATTAGAGAGCTTGTAAATCAATCGTTTAATTCATAAACAAAACCCGGAGATAGACTGAAGCAGCGTTGATCTACTTTGCACTTGCATAGCAAATGCAGTTCGAAGGCTAGCTGGCTTGACTTCAGGCTCCATCTGTAAGTTTATAAAGTAAACAAATGTAGATGAACAAACAATCTATTCGCTCCCCAGCAGAGTCGCCATTTTTTTATCGGGAAAACTAGTGTCTATACAGAGCTGCTAGTCCCACTAAGGCTGGTAGCTACCTTAGAAACAAACACACTAAAAACTACTTTCATTTTGCTTTATGGGAAATATATAAGAGAAGAATAAGGAGACCAACCTTTGTCTTACGCTTGGTTCCTTGCTCGATTCCTCTCTCTTCTGGTAGGTCTTTGCCACTCGCTTCCTTGTCTACCCAGCCTCAAAGAGTACCTGTAGAATCAAAGAAGCATAACACTATCCAAGAACATAGATCTATTATCATAAACAATATAGGATTAGATGTACATTGACCACACAAATGCATAAATCATCAATCATACAAGAATGTGGAGGAAAACTTGAATAGCTTTATTGATAATCAAGAAAGAGAAAAGAGGATTACAACCAATTGTTCTGACCCAACATCATCCTCTCAGCAAGAAAGCCCTTCTTCACCTCATGAAAATCTTAGATCACCCAATACTATGATATTGCACCCAGAAACCAACAACACTTCCTTACAAGATACAAAATTCCAGCCTCTGGATCTCTGGGATGAGGGATCCATATATAGATGTCTGTAAGGGGGGTGAGTAAGCTTTTGAGATTTGATTAGTGTCTTCTCTCTGATAGTTCTTGATTCCACTTGGATATTGATGATCTCTTACTCATCCCTGGTTGAATTCAGAGAGGCAAGTGTCATAAGAGAGGTTTCTGGAAGATTCCATGCTCCTCCACCTTGCAGATTGACCTTGCCATTTGTCCCTTCTCGCCCATCGCACCCCATAGAAGGTTTTTTTTACATGCATTGCACCTAATGTGTGTATTCAGGTGGGATGCAATGCACTTTGCCTATGGAGCAGGTGAAATGGTCCAGTTTTGACTAGTTCTGAGTAGTTTTTCATGGAGAACTTCTGGGAGATGCTGTAATCAGTTGACCTTGTTCTTTTAGGGGTTGGAACAACACCTTTAGGGACTTAGGAGCCCTTGGTTTATGGGCATTTATTCTTGGGGTTGCAGTGCCCAAAAATATCTATAACACTTTGGTACTGTACCTTCCATCATATCCAAGCTCTATGTGTAATTGTAGGTCCTTCTCCTTTAATTTGCTAAAGAAATTCTTACTATCATGTCATATGAAATGAAACACTAGATTCTAAGTACCACTCGCTCCCTCTTACTATTCTTTCCATGCAAGAAATGAGGGTGAAATTGAACTCAAATTGTGATGTGAGAGAATCCCCTCCTAGTGTTGTTGTAGGAGACCAGTCCCTTAGGATCCGAGGGATGCAAGGACAATCTCAATGATAGTGGTCTCCTTTGCAAATGACACATGGCGATTTAGGCATGGTCGGTGCAGTGTGTGGATTTGCGCTAGACGATGCTTGGTTGCCCCTTTTCACCTTTGGCTCCTTCTTCTTCTTCTCTTTCTTCTTCTTCTCCTTCTTCTTCTTAGTTACTTGATTTTGGGCTTTTCCAGCTTCATCAAGCGAAGAGGAAGGAGGAGAGGAAGAATTGGATGAAGTAGAGGGTTGGGGGGTAACTCTAATATCGTTTAGTTACTGACTTGATTGTTAAGGAATCACGGTGTTCTGAACAACAGAAGTTGAGAAGAGCCATACGGGAAAGTCGATTGTCAATCCTGGAAGAGACAATGTGGCCATATGGGGTGCACCAACATCTCCCCAAGCTGAGAAGGGACTAGGATTTCCTCCAAGGGGAACTTCTTGGTTGGTGGACTCCATTTTTCTCAACTTAAGATCAACGTAGGAAAGGCGATGATTGTTCCATTTAAAATAAATTTTAGACGCTTTGACACAACTTGTTTTTTCAATTTTTAAGAGTCGAGAAAAAACAAAAAATGACTCTAGTTGTCTTCGATTTTTAACGAGCTGGAATTGACAAGTGCTCAGATGAACCTTTTCTATTAAGGAGTCTGAAAAGGAATGAAAGGGACTGCTCTGGAAATCTAGATAGAGGGATTACCAAACCAATCGCAAAACTGCAGAATACTTTTTATGGTACGACAATCAATCTTCCCGAATGCTGTGTTCAGTGCATTGCGATCGATAGGGCGGCAGACACGGCTTCCTATGGATAAAGGATAAAGCCTATTGTGGTCTCCCAAAATATACTCGACGGTACGTGAGAGCACAAGTCTGTACTGGCACTTATCGTCTCAAAGTGGAGGAATCACCCAACCAACAGTGAAAACAACAGTTACCAGGCTTTACGACGCCGGAATACGTCTCTAGCCTAGACTTCTAGATGTTGTGCGTTAGGTTCCAAAGCATTTTTAGATTCATTAAATTTATTTTATGGTTGATCTTGCTTAAGAAATTTTCCTTTTAGGTTCACCGCGTGATATAGATGTACAATTCCTAAAATGCAATCTAAGATGATAAACAGTCGTTTAATCTTCTTTTTGCAATGAAAATCCTAGCTACTAAGGAAAGAGAGATGGTGTTCTTTCAACAAAGAGCAAAGAGCACACACTATATGCACTGTCCTAAATCAAACCAACAAATAGTCTAAATGCAAATGCACATGCATGTATTTGTTTTCAGCCTTCTTAATGTGTGAATGATAAAAAGAAAGCTAAGCGCAAATCTGAATTATTTTCCAAAGTGACAATTAATAACAAGTTTCTTTTCAAAACAAAATGAGGACAATGACGGCACTTTGTTATTTGGAATTGAAAAATTGCTTTCGACACTTGAAAAACTACTAACTCGAATCAAATACAAGAGTAACAATGTAATCGACTATCAAGAACAATCAGATCCTCTTCTATCACTGAAAACGACACTTGCGATACTTTCAAATCAAGAAACGATAGTACAATTACGCTACTTCTTTGTAAAGGAGAATTGAAAATGACTCAAAAATACATAAAAACATTTACAGTTCTTTTCACAATGGAGGTGGAATAACAGCAAGGATAGGGAAAATTTTAAGAACCCCCCCTAAATTTACATGTATAATAAATGGGCGAATCTCCATGGAATATAGGAAAAATGGAAGGCGATTTTATCAATAATATGATATGTATATATAGCTTTTTGGCGAATCTCTCACCGGGCATGGCAAATATTTTACTCAATTATAAAATCTTGTGTTTATTGAATACACAAATGAAATCATTGCATTTCTTTAAAATATCTTTTGACATCAAAATTATCGAAATTACATATCGATAACCTAGTAGGTGTAGGATAAAATTCACCCGTGCCATTCACAGAAAGCATGAGAAAAAACCTAATACTATATATAAAACCAAGAAAAATTCAAATTCATCACTTCTAGGGAACTCGTAACCACCCTGCCAATACACAAGTATGTTCCTGTTTGCAATTAGAAAAATTACCCAAATTACAATCTGTTTACTCCAGCATATGTTGGAAAGTTATAGAAGGATGACTAGTGTAATCAATCCATTCCTTTTAGCTCTGGATTTGTTTCAGTTTAAAATAGAAGTATACAAATACACTTGTCCAATGTCTATGCTTTAACCATTCACCTTAAGATGTTTTTACAATATAATTTCCTAAGTCTATTTAATATCTTCATTATCATAAAAACCAACCTGTATCCATCTTAACTCCACATCTACCACTCTTAGGGGGATGAAATCTATTTATACCTCTGAACACTTGGTAGACCCAAAATTAAGATGGATCTAAGATGATAGAATTTCCCCTTTAAATAGTCTATGCTCACATGAATACCATGGTATTACCATGGGTCAATACCATGGGTTATCGTAAACCTGGAGCTTAAAAATTACTATTAGTAATTTATAAAAATTAATAAAATTAATAGTTGATTTTTATTTTATTTTTTATTTTAACCAAGCTTAAATGTTTAACATACATTAAACTAGCATTTGCACCTTATGTTGCAAAGGAAACGCCGTAAGGCATAGAATGGGGAAGAATAGCATAGAGTGGGGAAGAATAGGTAATCAAATCCGTCAAAATTAAGATTAAATTGATCTACTAATTTTTCATTTACATACATTGAAATCGTATGCAGCGTGGGTTAAGAATCTCAAGAATCTCAAGTTATCATTCAAATAAATTTCTATAGTCCATGCTCTATTTTAAATATTTTACTCTTTTGTCATAATTGGAAGAATCTCAAGTTATTATTGAGATAAATAAATCTCCATAGTACATACTCGTTATATATCAATATATATATATATATATATATATATATATATATATATATATATATATGAATGAAGATCTCTGCTACGATTTATATTACTGTGGCAATGCCATTTTTCTCTAGCAAAGTTGCATCCATTGGTTTTTTTAAGACATTAAAAAAATCTAGCTGCTATGGTTTGTTATGATCGATGGGTTATCTTTCAGATTATATTGTATATGATGTTAGATACATTAAATCATTTTGAAATAAACATGGAAAAGAACTTGAAACGTGCTAAATAAATAAATATGTTACACCTTTGTAGTTGCATATTTAAAATGATAAAATAAATATCTTACATATTTGTAGTTGCATATTTGAAAGGATAAACGGGAATTTGAAAATGTCGAGGGCATTGCCCACACTTCAAAAGATAACAACAATTAAAATTGCCTCTGGGGAGAATTTTTATTAACTTGTCGTATGCTTAGGGCCAATGATCTTCGCATTCAATCTTGCTTAAAATGAACCAAATTTTGATATACATCATGGCCTAAAATTATGGTTTAAAACCCTATGTATAAGGAGGAGACCTTTTACATATGAATTGAGAAATGTTGCAGATTCATAAGGATCTTGTCACATTTTTCCTTTATATTGGTTCCTTTTGTTACAAAAGGAAGCTTCACTGAAATATTTTGAACGCAATATCCATATTACTTTTCTAATAAGATATCCTTTTAGAGTGAGTTAATATGTATAAAAAAGCAACATGATTATCCTTTCTTGGAAAAGAGATTCTTACAATGCATTACTATTATGTCAGTACAATATCATACCAGCTATAACATCAACCAAAACCATGCCTGAAATAAATTCTAGGTAGAAAGGAGCATGTGGAACTTCAACCCATTTCATGATATTTATAATAGCCAAATGAAACATTTCTACCATGGTAGGTCATAGGGAGTGGGATTATTCACATGATTAGAAGCCAATTCATTTTTATTTGTAGTAGATATCCTTGTAGGCTAATAAGGACTGTGTAGAAATCCGATCACCAAATTAGTGCTCATCATGTGGGGTTGATTCCATCATGGTTACTCTTCGAGTGCCTCTTTGGACTAACTGAAATGCGTGATCTATTTTACATTTCCTATTTTTTTGTGATTGATTGCTTGTACTAGTTACTACTAGTGTACAATTTTTTGGGGGGATGAAACTCAATGCTCACAATGATGACTACTCTACATTTCTTGGGACTCATTTATTGCAACTATTGGGTATTGTGTTCCCTAGATTTGTTAAATTTGCAAATTTGAGTAGTACACAAGTTTTATTTCTTATAAAATTAATGTAAAATTAAATCTTTTCCACTTGAAATAAATCTTTATACTCAAATATTTATATGATATCACATAAGGATTAAATTTTCTAAAAGGTTGGTTTGGATACTATTGAACACAATTATCTAAAGTTTGGTTTGGAGACTATTGAACACAATTATCTAGATCTCCCTCCTAATTGCACACATATTCCTGGATAAATGTTAACTTTAAGCCGTGACATCATTTTTCCAAACAAGGTCAAAAGTAAAGTGTACTCACCCACCGTTCCATATAATATACGATTGAGCTCATCTAGTAAGTTCATTCATGACTGCCTAGAAGACTTAGAACAAAGCAATTTTGTCAATAACATGTGTACACAAAAGAGGTATGGGCACCTCTGAAGGTAACTCTGGAAGATGCGGCATAGGGGAATGCATCTTCTTAAAATCATTGCATTCTATTACTCTTGTTGGGTCCTAACTGTTTAGGAAGAACTATCAACCTCCTTCGCATAGCAATTGAAAATGAAGTTGGAAGACTCCACGTTTATGAAAACTCAAATATTACTGTGAACATGCTTAATGGAAAATCTGCTTTGTGAAGAATTCAATCTGTTATGGGTCACATTCTAGAAATGAAGATCAGATTACATTCCATCTCCTTTACTCATATTTTCCATGAGCCCAACTCCCAGGCAGATTCCTTATCCAAAGGTGGAGTGGACCTAAAACCCTATGTATAAGGAGGATACCTTTTAGATATGAATTGAGAAATGTTGCAGATGCATAATTCGATCTCGTCACATTTTTCCTTATTATATTGGTTCCTTTTGTTATAAAAGGAAGCCTCACTTAAATATTTTGAACTTAGTATTCATATTACTTTTATAATAAGATCTCCTTCTAGAGTGAGTTAATATGTATAAAAAAGTAACATGTCTTATCCTTTCTTGGAAAAGAGATTCTTACAATGCATTACTATTATGTCAGTACAATATCATACCAGCTATAACATCAACCAAAGCCATGCCTGAAAGAAATTCTAGGTAGAAAGGAGCATGTGGAACTTCAACCCATTTCATGTTATTTCTAATAGCCAAATGAAACATTTCTACCATGGTAGGTCATAGGGAGTGGGATTATTCACATGATTAGAAGCCAATTTATTTTTGTTTGTAGTAGATATCCTTGTAGGCTAATAAGGACTGTGTAGAAATCCAATCACCAGATTAGTGCTGATCATGTGGGGTTGATTTTGAAGATCCTGCATAACCTTATTACAGTTGGGTGGTTCCATTCATTTTTCATGAATGAGAATGTTCGTTTGTAGATCTTATTATGATTTTTATTTTGTGTTGGCAAAGCTTCGAGGTCCAATTGTATCTCATTCCCACCTTAGCTTGGGAGGTCGACACCACTCACTTCCAAATTTTTAACGTCGTAGTCTATCCCATTTTTTCATGCCATTTATGTCCATGCAATTGTGGTTTTGTAGATTAATCCCATGCAACCTTCAATGCAATTTAGCTAAGTTGAGTCATTCCAAATTTGATCTCCTCAATTTACTCTAGACACACCTTAGATAGAAGCACTATCTCACATAATTGCAAATTTATTCCTTGTAGAGACAATGATTGATTCCATTGACTATTGCTTGCTAGAAGAAAGCATTATCTCACATCATTGCAAATTTATTCCTTGTAGAGACAATGACTGATTCCATTGACTATTGCTTGCTAGAGGAACATCTGCAACTACTTTTGAATATTAGTCTGAGTCTAATCACACTCAAGGGTTTCCTATATGGTATTTCTTGCTAGTTTGTGATCCCTAATTTGATGTAGATGTCTAGACATCTTGATGACTTTTCTTATAACTATTTGTAAGAAAATTATGGCTTTATTTAGGTGTCATTCTAATTTGTGTTTTAATGATGGTTTCTTGGTAATAGATATATGTAAAAGTTTAATGGTAGTTTTTGTTGAATATGATGTCATTCTAATTTGTGTTTTAATGATGGTTCCTTAGTAATAGATATATGTAACATATCACACCTTGAGTGAGATGGGTTTGTGGTAGTAGCTAGTGATCATTGTAATCCTAAAGATGGCATCTTGGCCGCTTGAAGATCCTGCATAACCTTATTACAGTTGGGTGGTTCTATTCATTTTTCATGAATGAGAATGTTCATTTGTAGATCTTATTATGATTTTTATTTTGTGTTGGCAAAGCTTCAAGGTCCAATTGTATCTCATTCCCACCTTAGCTTGGGAGGTCGACACCAGACACTTCCAAATTTTTAACATCGTAGCCTATCCCATTTTTTCATGCCATTTATGTCCATGCAATTATGGTTTTGTAGATTAATCCCATTTAATCTTCAATATAATATGTTTTTTTATATTCCATGAAAATAATAAAAATTATATTTTTAAAAATACATTAATAAATTTAATGTTTATAGATATAATATGTTTTTTTAATATTCCATAAAAATAATACAAAAATATATTTGTTAATAATTAAAAAAAATTAAATATAAAATTAATGTAAAATTAAATCTTTTCCACTTGAAATAAATCTTTATACTCAAATATTCATATGATATCACATAAGGATTAAATTTCCTAAAAGTTTGGTTTGGAGACTATTGAACACAATTATCTAAAATTTGGTTTGGAGACTATTGAACACAATTATCTAGATCTCTCTCCTAATTGCACACATATTCGTAGATAAATGTTAACTTTGAGTGGTGACATGATTTTTCCAAACAAAGTCAAAAGCAAAGTGTATTCACCCACTGTGCTACTTAGTTTAAAGCAAATGACAAGGTCACGATCATAAAGTCACTCCATGGAATGGTCCATGTTAATGAAAGTGAGGATTTTGTAGTCTTTTCGCATGGATAATTACCTTGAAGATTGTCTTGACTTGTATGTGGTTGGGAAAAGATGGGGAAAATAATTAGGTACAATTAACCAATACAATATCAGAAGGCACTCACACAGGGGAAGATGCATTTCTGTTTGGTGCAATGTATTTCCTTGTATGCTACAGCTAGAAACATTTTGGTTCCATATAATATATGATTGGGCTCATCTAGTAAGTTCGTTCATCACTGCCCATAAGACTTAGAACAAAGCAATTGTGTCAAGAACATGTGTACACAAAAGAGGTATGGGTGCCTTTGAAGGTAACTCTGGAAGATGTGGCATAGGGGAATGCATCTTCTTAAAATCATTGCATTCTATTACTCTTGTCGGATCCTGATTGTTTAGGAAGAACTATCAACCTCCTTCACATAGCAATTGAAAACTAAGTTGGAAGACTCCACGTGTATGAAAACTCAAATATCACTGTGAACATGCTTAATGGAAAATCTTCTTTGCGAAGAATTCAATCTGTTATGGATCACATTGTAGAAATGAAGACCAGATTAAATTCCATCTCCTTTACTCATATTTTCCAGGAGCCCAACTCCCACGCAGATTCCTTATCCAAAGGTGGAGTGCACCTGAAGGTTGGTATGATCGAGATCTCTGAAGTCAATGATGAAGTATTAATCGATAATCCTTCCCCTTTTTCTTAAGACCACTAGTCTTTGTATTGTTCAAGTTCTTGTTAGTGTTTTTCTATTTTAGAAGTTCTATATGGACAATAAGTGCTTCAAGGATTTAACAGCAATTTCGTTCACAACAATCTAAAATGCAGAAAAAGGATAATAACATATCATTCAAAACAATTTACAATCCAGAAAATCTTAGCAACACAAATATAGAAAATTAGAAAAATGATAACTTGGACTTCCAGCATCGACAGTAGCAGGTCCACTAACAAGCTTAAATGGCTCTTTTAATATGCCGGACAATGGGAGTTCATGATCTATATAGGTTGATTCCCTTGTTAAAAAAAAACAAGGAATCTAGAATTAAAATGTTGGATATGCCATCAACAAACATGGCTGATCCACCTTATGATGTTGGCTATATTTGAAATTCTGAGACATCCGGATTATTGAAAGAAAGCTAACAAAAAGAATTCATGTTAGAAGCTAACTATAAGACTAGAATTCACTCGCGAAACCCAGTCTTTCCTGCATGAGCCCGGATATACAGATTCATGGTATTGACACATGATAGAGCAGTAGAGCACGATCCATTCAATTTACGCTAACAAGACACCCTATTCATTCACAGGCCCACAGGATAGAGCAAAAGAGCACAATCCCTTCAATTTACACTAACAAGGCACCCTATTCA
Source organism: Pinus tabuliformis (assembly GCA_031772625.1). Taxonomy (NCBI): domain Eukaryota; kingdom Viridiplantae; phylum Streptophyta; class Pinopsida; order Pinales; family Pinaceae; genus Pinus; species Pinus tabuliformis. The sequence goes on along the minus strand of CM062805.1, from coordinate 288,745,024 downwards.
TTCACAGACCCCTGCATTCACTCGCCACAGCAAGAAACGTTCAACAAGAATTAATGGTTTGTTCTAAAGAATCTGGAAGAAGGGTCCGCTGGTCCGCCGGCCCAACAAAATCAATAACGCCTGTTGTACGCACACAGATTAATGAAAGAAGAGGTTTGGGCATTACAAAGGTTGGGGATTATAGCGTTTCAACTTTCTATTAATACAACTTCAACTGTTGTTGAGTGCCATTCCTTACCGTTACAGCGACTGGGAGTTAGTAACTGCCTGGATTTGGCGCTTGATGGAGGCACCTGGCGATCTTGCAGTTTTTTTGGCTGATTGAGGTACTCGGCAGTTTTGCAAATTCTTTAAGAGATATCAATCCGAAGGAAGAATATATTTCTATCATGTAACATAGAGAATGGACCGCAGACAATTTCAAAGAGAAACGCCTTAGCGTAATTAAATTTAATCCATTACAATATATTGAATTCCTCTAACATCGTCCTCGGGACATTTCTAGTGTAATTCTTAGTTGATTACAGTACAATCTTCTTTTTTAATTGTAGTATAATATTTTTGTTCTCTCCTCTGTGGCGTAGCTCTTTGTTTGATTGTAGTATAACTTTTCTCTAATTGTATTTTAATTTTTTGTCTGAATTATTATTTGAATAAAAGCAAATAAGATGCACAGATTTGGCTGTTTGCACCAAATCAGGGGTGAAAGTTGTGGTTAGGGACTTTACAGAGGACAATAGGACAGATTTTCTTCTATACTTTCACACGTTCGTAAGCTTGGCACGCCCTGGTAAAATCGACCAACTTCTCAACATGGGGGATGGCGGGCGTGGAGCATAAACGGTGAGCACCAATTCAAGAATCCAAAAAAAAATTCCTAGTGAAGCTAGTACGAGGAACATTATAACTGAAACAACCATAAGTTGGTCTACAGCTTGAATCTTTATTTGTTTCTCTATAGTTTGAATCTTTGTTCAATTCCGACAGTGACATGATGGATATGTGTTTAATTGTTTATGACTTGAATATGATTACAGCATCCCATGCGATTATCCAGGTAAAAATATGTCCATCAAAGTACACGAAAGCAGTCACTATCCCGACTATCTTGCTATACAGTTTCTGTATCAAGGAGGCCAAACAGACATTTCCTTGGTTCAAGTTACCGAGGTGGAGTAACCAGGGACCATGGCTCATATAAGTATTAAATTTTATTTTTCTAATATGGTTCATAAATAATATTGTATCAGATAAATTGTTTTAAAGGGATCACTTGCGGTTAGATTAACCATAGAACTAATCCTAACCCAAAAATGTCAAAAGAATTCAACCCGTAAAAATAGTATTAATATCCTATAGAGCAAATCACAAACAATTTACAAATTTTGCTTCAATGACTGTATTCAATCATGCGATCTGAATTGAGGGATTTTGCATGCAATGCAGGTAGGACACTGAGTTGGCGTGAAATGAGTCTGCGCAATTACAATGCAGTGTGGGGTATTGCAAACCCTTATTCATTAACAGGTCATGCCGAACCCAGTCCCTTCTTGTTCCGGTTACTGGTTACGGGAGGCTTCGACGGAAGTTGGGTAGGGCGCCCTGGATAAAATTTGCTACCTGCAGACTGGAAAGTTGGGTCTGTTTACGACTCAGGACTCCAGATCTCAGAGAGGGCGCAAGAATTTGACTGCAGTTCGTGCGCAACTGGCGACTGGAACGATAATTTATAGCTTCGTTGTGCTTCTCTTTGCAATTAGCGTCAGAATATGAGATTCCTGTGATTCGTGTGTTTGCCATTAATTTGTTTCGAGAAGAAACAAATATCGGTTTTATTATTGTAGCTAGGCGATGGTATCACCTACTTCAAAAACCTTCGCAGTAGTAAATAAAAGATCTTTCAAATATATATATGTTGTTTATTATGCGTTTTATCTTCTTGTACTGTATCCATGTTATCAGTCGCCAACTTCAAAACTGTGGAACCTGTGTTATTTGGGTGTTGTTCATAACAACGAAGAAATAACAAACTCTCTTTTTTTGGGAACAGTTTATTATTGAATCAAAGATACACATAAAGAGCAGGCTCAGCATGGAGCGGAGCACAACAAAATTTGAAGATCAACTATGAAGGGCCGACAGTAAACCAAAAAGATAGATCTGTACAGTTATATATCTAGTTTTCAACCAGAAATCCAAAAAGAAACAAAGTTTTATCATTAACTTATCTAACTAAAAACACAACATAAAAATAAGTCTGTACTCTCTAGATATTAAACAACCTATATATCCACAAACAATCTGTAGAAGTACCCTCTAGATATTAAACAACCTATAGAACTACCTTTATACTTCTGGACAAAAATAAAAAAACTAATAGACTCCAAGAACAGAAGCTATAAGAACTTAAAAATCGTTGGTATGGACATGCAAGGAGTATTTTCCCATTAAGCCATTTTTCCAAATAAATAGTCCTGGGATGAATTGAAGCCCATTTTTTTTTACAGGGAGTCTGTTGGAAGGTTAAATTCTATGTAGACATGGAAAAAGGATAGGATAAAGGATACTTTGGACTTTTAATAAGACAGATTCACAACTTACCATTCAGATTTCTCGAATAGCCAATTTATAATAATCTTGGAATTTTCGGTCTATGATGATCTTGAAATCTTAACCAAAAGCGATCTTGTAGATGTACAAAGATTTTGCTATAAACTTTAATCAATTAAATAATATTTATTTGATAACAGCTGCTTCAATATTACTTCATTTTTTTGTTCTAACACATGAGGAAATAAAATCAAGAATGCACAACTTATTTGGCAAGACCAGTCGCTCGTAATGGAGCTCAAGCTAATGCCATGAACGCCATGATGACCCTGTTTCTTTAACTCGATTTTTTTTAAAGACATTGAGCAGAAACAATATGTATAAGCATTCAGACACCAAAGTTATAATACTAGCACAAGATCATCGTTACTTTAATATGGAATTACATCATTACTTTAATATGGAATTACAGATCGATATATAAGGCACTGAACCCAAAATGAAAATTCATACGAGCCCACAAAAAAACAACCCACGAAAGCCCACGCTAAAAGTAAATTCCGGTTACTTATGACATGCAGGGTTCAATTACTTGCAGGTTCTATATATCCTTTACAGCTCTTCTGGAATTTCTTGCGCCTGTGAACTCCTGGAGCTTCATTGTAGACAAAGACAAACCCTGGAACTGTTGATCCTCGGCCTGCCGAATCCCGTCGTCAAAATTGACCTCATAACTCGGTGGATCGTACTGGAAACGTTCAACAAGAATTAATGGTTTGTTCTAAAGAATCTGGAAGAAGGGTCCGCTTGGCCCGCCAGCCCAACAAAATCAACAACGCCTGTTGTACCCACACAGATTCATGAAAGAAGAGGTTTGGGCATTACAAAGGTTGGGGATTATAGCGTTTCTTGCACCTGGCGATATTGCAATTTTTCCGGCCAATTGAGGTACTCCACGGACCGCAAACAACCTTACACCATAACTTAGTTTTATTTCAGTTTTAGATCAACGATCAAAATTAGTTCAATCGTCTAACACCATAAATCTACGGTGAACAATAGGACACCGCGACGGCTAGGGCAATTCATTTCAAAAGGAGACGCCTTACGGCGTAATTACAACATCCATTTTTACTCTTGATCGGATCAAATATTTTTTCACTCTATGCTAGTTTGCATATCACGATATTTGATACCTCTCGGGGGTTAGTAGATCCAGAGTAAAATGGATCTATCCTGGTTTAATTCCCCCATTTAAATAGGCCACATTCCAGGTGAATACCATGGTGGGTCAATACCATGTGCCATTTTGGTGAATACCATGGGTCAATACCATGTGCCATTTTTATTTTTATTAATACTAATATTATGGTTAATAATGTTTTTTTTGCATGGTATTAATAACAATCTAGTCCATGGTATTTGTCCCATAGTATTTTTCCCATAGGTTTCACCTAAATATAACGCATTTTTTGAGTGTTCGTAAATATAAGGTGACTTATGGAGTAAATATAAAAAAATGTTTTATTTGTTTACCATACCTCTCGTTTATTTATATTTTTATTAATTTACCATACCTCTTTTACAAATATGGTATTTGGCCCATAGGATTCACTTAAATAAAACCTCTTTCTTGAGCCTTCATAAATAGAACGAGGGTTATGGACTAAATATAAAAAAATGTTTTATTTGTTTACCATACCTCTCGTTTATTTATATTTTTATTAATTTACCATACCTCTTTTACAAATATGGTATTTGGCCCATAGGATTCACTTAAATAAAACCTCTTTCTTGAACCTTCATAAATAGAACGAGGGTTATGGACTAAATATAAAAAGAGGTTTTATTTATTTACCATGCGTCTAGTTTATTTATATTTTTATTTATTTACCATACCTTTTGAGTAAGTATAAAAAAACGTTTTATTTATTTACCATACCTCCACTTTACTTATATTTTTATTTGTTTACACCCTTGCATGTATATAAGGTGACTTATGGAGTAAATCTAAAAAAATGTTTTATTTATTTACCATACTTCTCATTTATTTATATTTTTATTAATTTACCATACCTCTTTTATAAATATGGTATTTGGGCCTTTGGACCATAGGATTCACTTAAATAAAACTTATTCTTGAAAATGGGCGAATGGATTCACTTAAATAAAACCTGTTCTTGAAAATGGGCGAACGGAAGGTTGTAACTCCTAATTTCAAGGGCTAAATTTACCTCTTTTATCCTCTCCCTTAAAAGAAGGTGGGCTATTTGAGGTGATTTGTAAAAATGTACTATGATACAAAATAATCGCCCACTAAAAATTTAAAACCCCTTAATTTCGCCAAAGGGCGAACATTCGCCCCTAAAATCACCCCTAAGCAAGGAAAGGGGTTTCAAACATAGGTGTACTGACTACAAGCAACAAAACTCCTGAAAAGAGCTGAAAAGAGTGAACACAGAAACCAAAATTTAAGAACAAGGTCTTGTCTGATCAGCGCACCTGTAACACAGTGAAACTGAAATGCAACGTACCTACTACACTCGGCAAGTGCGATGCATTTGAAGTTTACAGAATAGACAGTGCGCTGGACGAGGGACGAGACTTTGATTGGATTCCGGGTCACAGTTTGCAGTTCAATTCAGGTATTTAGGCCGAGCAAGTGGTAATCAGTAAATCAATCACAGGGGTAGATCTAAGGAGGTTACTAGAGCCACCACGAGGGCAATTAGAGAGCTTGTAAATCAATCGTTTAATTCATAAACAAAACCCGGAGATAGACTGAAGCAGCGTTGATCTACTTTTTACTTGCATAGCAAATGCAGTTCGAAGGCTAGTTGGCTTGACTGCAAGCTCCATCTGTAAGTTTATAAAGTAAACAAATGTAGATGAACAAACAATCTATTCGCTCCCCAGCGGAGTCGCCATTTTTTTATCGGGAAAACTAGTGTCTATACAGAGCTGCTAGTCCCACTAAGGCTGGTAGCTACCTTAGAAACAAACACACTAAAAACTACTTTCATTTTGCTTTATGGGAAATAGATAAGAGAAGAATAAGGAGACCAACCTTTGTCTTGCGCTTGGTTCCTTGCTCGATTCCTCTCTCTTCTGGTAGGTCTTTGGCACTCGCTTCCTTGTCTACCCAGCCTCAAAGAGTACCTGTAGAATCAAAGAAGCATAACACTATCCAAGAACATAGATCTATTATCATAAACAATATAGGATTAGATGTACATTGACCACACAAATGCATAAATCATCAATCATACAAGAATGTGGAAGAAAACTTGAATAGCTTTATTGATAAATAATCAAGAAAGAGAAAAGAGGATTACAACCAATTGTTCTGACCCAACATCATCCTCTCAGCAAGAAATCCCTTCTTCACCTCATGAAAAGCTTAGATCACCCAATACTATGATATTGCACCCAGAAACCAACAACACTTCCTTACAAGATACAAAATTCCAGCCTCTGGATCTCTGGGATGAGGGATCCATATATAGATGTCTGCAAGGGGGGTGAGTCAGCTTTTGAGATTTGATTAGTGTCTTCTCTCTGATAGTTCTTGATTCCACTTGGATATTGATCTCTGGTCGAATTCAGAGAGGCAAGTGTCACAGGAGAGGTTTCTGGAAGATTCCATGTTCCTCCACCTTGCAGATTGACCCTACCATTTGTCCCTTCTCGCCCATCGTACCCCATAGAAGGTTTTTTTGACATGCATTGCACCTACTATGTGTATTCAGGTGGGATGCAACGCACTTTGCCTATGGAGCAAGTGAAGTGGTCCAGATTTGACCAGTTCTGAGTAGTTTTTCATGGAGAACTTCTGGGAGATGCTGTAATCAGTTGACCTTGTTATTTTAGGGGTTGGAACAACACATTTAGGGACTTAGTAGCCCTTGGTTTATGGACATTTATTCTTGGGTTTGCAGTGCCCAAAAATGTCTATAACACTTTGGTACTATACCTTCCATCATATCCAAGCTCTATGTGTAATTGTAGGTCCTTCTCCTTTAATTTGCTAAAGAAATCCTTACTATCATGTCATATGAAATGAAGCACTAGATTCTAAGTACCACTCGCTCCCTCTTACTATTCTTTCCATGCAAGAAATGAGGGTGAAATTGAACTCAAATTGTGATGTGAGAGAATCCCCTCCTAGTGTTGTTGTAGGTTCCTTACTAGATTTCCTGTGGAAAATTGGTTGCATAGTGTACATACTCATGACAATGAAAGAATTTAATTTTACTAAGGTATTTCTTCTTGCCTTGGATCTAGATGGATTTTGCCTTGCCTTGGCCCTCCTTGCCTTTGGCATTATTTCCTTTTCCAACTAGAGAAAAGTCTTCTTCCTCATCAGTTCTGGATCAGACTCCATATCTAGTGTTTCTTCTAATCTCCTCTTGCACCAAGTCAAACCCAAACTCACCCAATTTGGGAGCATGTCTCTCCCGTTAAACAAATCTTGATAATTGTGCTAAGAGTTCAGAAGAGTAAGGAGTGCTAAGTTCACTAGTTCAAATGGTGGTACATTATATTCAAATCCTCCAATTTAATCTCTTACCTGAGTGAATCTGGATAGGTACTGACTCAATGCTTTCATTTTTCTACATTTAAATGTTCCATATATTATCTTTCAATGCCATTTTTTTATCATCACTATTGCTTTCAAATACCTCTATGAGGGTTTTCCACATTCCGTAAGCAGTTTGATTTCCATGAAAACTCAAAACCACATGGTCTCTGACTCCCTTCAAGATAATCCTCCTGGACTTTGTTGTGTCTTTCTTCCATTGAGTCAATTGTTGTGCCTCTTATGTTGTTGGTTTTGGAATATCATTTTGTGTGTAGTCCAATACTCCATTGTCATCCAACATAGGTTCCATCCTATCTTTCCAAGTTATGAAATTTGAAGTTCCCTACAATGCATACTCAAGCCTCAATCCATAGAGAGACATTGTTCCTACACCGAAGAAAATTCCTGCACCACAAATCTTCTATTCGAAATTTCTCTCAGAGAATATCAGGAACCTGGTTTCTATGTAGTTTTCAATAGCTCTAATACCATGTAGAAATAACTAGAAATTTGTAACTTCTAATGAATTTATATTGAAAACAAAAGACACAAATTTATTCTACTAAATTTTGTGGAAGTGAAACCATCCAATAGAAACACATGCAATCGTTCAATCACAATGAGCACAATTTTTACTAGGGAACCCAACAGGGAAAAACCCCTCCTCTATTTGTATTATGTCAATGAGACATTGATATATTATGATGACAAAATCAATCCTTGAAGCTCAACATGCATTGCAATATTGATTTCCTCATGAGTCTGCTCTGGCCAATACTTAGTGAAAATAGGCCTCCTTCTTCCTCTTATTTCCTTATGCAATTCCTACTTCTAAATAATAGTAAGAGCCCCTATTTGCTTGCACAATACCAAGAGAATTCCTCACTTTCTACATGAAAACTCTATACACTCACTAGTATACAATAATAAATACAAGTATGCCTTTTACCTCCACTCAACTACGCAATTTGAATTGCATGCATGAATAGGGATATTTTTAGTACATTTAGTAGTTAACTAAGATTTCAGTGAGTTAACAACAGTTGCAACTACTCAAATAAACTCATGTTGACTCTATTCATGACTAGAGCTCAGATAACTACTATAAAGCACTAGATTGCAAGATCTTAGCAATCAACTCATGCACAACTCTACTTCTTGCCCACAAAATTGAATTGCCTAACTTAACTAATTGACTTGGCCATGTCACTCTTGCTAACTGCAACTCAAGTCATCCTTCTTGATTGTTAGTTTGTCATGGATATTCCACTGGACAGTTTATCACAACAGATCTAATAATATTTTATTAAAACTCTAAAAATTCTACACTATTACAATGTACTAAACTTTAAGATATATGGATTTAACTGTAATCAATGCATGTATGTGAATGGAAATTATGCAGAAAAGTAGAGAACAAAAAAATAAGCACACACACACACACACAGGACACAAGATATGCTCTATGGGAAACCCTTTCAGGGGAAACCCAGCTATAAGGTGAGGCATCTTCACTCTCTTTCTCTGTGTGGAAATATGGTTGCAAGTACAAAGAAGTAATGCCTATGTCCCGTGGGATTCTACATTGCACAGATAATGTCTATGCGCTATACCTCCTATCTCTCCTAGCTATCTTTTCTTAGCTATGGAACAAAATGCTCATGAAAGAATGGAATTCCTCCTCCTCCTAGTGGCTCAGTTATAACACAACACGATAACCTACTAGTGGTTAATTTTGACTACATAAACTCTTAACTAGAGTTACAAAATACAATGTTCTAGAGTATTTTACATAAAATAACACATGGCTAGCCCCATTTCCATTAATAGTGGGGACTGACATGGCATCCTCCCGAACTATAGGTGTGAAAACATGACGGTTAACTTCTGAGTGGCATAACTTTTTCATACAAACTACGATTATTGCTCTTCTTGTGCCATTGGAAATGTCTTTGTGTGTAGAATAGCATGAAACGGTGTAGGCTATAGAAACAAAATTTTACCCCTAAAAAATGTCGTTTGATGCCTCAAAACGCTACCAAAAGGTTTCAGACCCATTTCACCAAATTGGGTCCGCCGGTAAAAATAGTCCCATGAGCTGATTCCTCTACTTTTTCCACTCCAAAATGCATCGACATGGAAGACAAACAATATAATGATCCAATTCAGATAACTGTCGATGTGGAAATTTGAATTTCTCCATTTGACTAAGGCACAATTCAAATGAAGCCTTTTCTTGCTACAATTTAACATAGAATCCTTGCTCAAGTTTTATAAACCAATAAATTAAACATTTGGGAGTCCCACATAGTAGCTAAACTACCAGAAAAACTAGTTTCATCAGTGGCATAAACCTTTCATCCTGGACATATTTTCAAGAAATAATACCATTCCTTCTTCCCCATCACCATAATCTCCTGAGATAGGATGAATGATGGTTGATGTACCATCATGAAGTGATGGAGTGATAAACATTGTTGAAGTCCCAAATTGTCTTCTTTTTATATCCTCTTACCTTCATTTCCATCCTTTTCACAATAGTTTTATTACATTTTCAAGTTAAAATATCACTTCATATATGCTCAAACATAATAAAAGGTAGCATTCATTCATTTTTTATAGTTTATTGTTTTTTTTATGAAATTTAACAGAAATATTTCTATAACTACTTAAATACACTCATTCCACAGCTAACTAAATATTTTATAGCTACGTCCATGGTTAGATAAGTTCTAGTGCATTTGAAGAGGAATAAAGGATATAGGTAGAAGGAAAATGTTCAACATATGGACATCCACCTATTGCATTGATCTGGAAACTCACAGGGTTCGCGAAATTTGATGGTCAAACCCAAAGTCCATTCTGGTTATAATACTCCAACCTTCTTCATAATTTGAAGGAAGATCATGGCATCATTAAGCGAGTCTGGGATTGAATGAGAAAATATTGGAATCAAAGGCTACGATATGCAAAATTGAAATCGCCTCATGATTTGTTCTTCTCATAGCAAATAATGAGAAGAATGTGTTGACGGTGATGGATTCCACCAAAATGTAAGGGGATCTCCCTGATGTGAAGTCTGAATTAGACCTCACACCTTTTGGTGTAGGAGACCCATCCAGTTATATGGCTTGCCATTGGAAAGGTTTCAAAGAGAAGCCTTGGTTACAATCACACATAAGAGATAGAAACACCTCTTTGGGCAGCAAGTATGTAGGATTTGCGAGAAACCCAATGTAAGGTGCACGGGGGAACTTCCAAAACTGGTAAAGGAAAATGATCCTCCATTTAGAAAAGTAATAGTACTGTCCCAAAAGGGGGACCTGGGAAGGACAAGCAAGGCTTATTGACTACCTACAAATTAGTCCACATAATAACAACAATCATGAAAACAAAACAACATCTATTCAATAACAACCATATATAAGTAACGAAATAGTTCATTAGCCTTAGTATGTAATTAAACAACATATATCATAAACATAACAAGAATAGTCCTACTACGTCCATGATACATGTATGAAAAGATGTTGGGTCATAGAGATTCTGATTATGAATGAAAGATCCCAAGTACACTATTACATATATGAAACACTAGATCTAGTAGTGGAACATGAAGCCACAACTTACTTCTCCAAAGAATGATCTATCTCCTATGCACTACAAGAGAAGCCAAGGCAAGAATCCAAGAATCCAAGCCCTTAGCTTGAGTTATGAGGAGTTATTTATAACTAATGACAATGACTTTTGAGCTTCCTCGTGACTCTTCAACTCCTATAACTTTTCATATTCTATACATGACTCTTTACATTCCATATGTGGCTATTCACATTCCACATGTGTCTCTTGGACTTCATTACATATCATTTATTACAAAAGACAAATTACATATGGAACAGTGGATATATAAGACAAAATTGATAATGTAACAAATTCTTATCAAATTTAAAAATCATTTGTTTCTTCATGGAGCTCATTGGTGGTGTACCTGTGCCATGCTTTGAACTGAAATGGAAAGTCCCTTGCATAACGCATATTCATCTCGAGTGCCTCCATTAATATGGTCTTGGAGCTTGATTGTACATTATTTCATAGCCACAAGATTTTGATATGAGCTTTGACTAGTGCGATGACATACTTCATAATAATGTCTTTGGTGATCTCCAAGCCTTCCTGATCCAATGCTTTCTTGATTTGTTCTATGTACTTCCTAATCTCCTGGAAGATTATTTCCCTGCCTTTTATTTATTTAAGTTATCCTATTGAGGGCATCCAATGTTTCTATGCTAGAGACTTGAAACCATTGTGCAGTCGATTGTAAGCGGCAATGGTGCTAATCAAATATTCTCCAAGAGGCATGTAGTTCTAATGGTGGAGTATTAGCTAAAACATATCTATCTCAGCAACAATCTTGGATTTTCTTTCCAAATGTCGCAGAGCATCTAGATACTTGGTAGCCCATTCCTGAAGTTGGTCAATTGCTCTATTTTCCACTTTCGGGAGTTTTACTTCTTGTTCTTTCTTCTAAATTCCAATGAGAGGAGCCACCACTTGTTATAGAAGTATCATCTCATCATATAATTGTGCCATGGCTTCCTCCATTGGCCCCAATTCCTACTAAATGTTTGATTGCCATTCTGCGGTGTTGAAGCTATGTGAAGATAATTGTTGATTCTCTACCACAAGATGTTCCACCTTTTTCATCACCACAACTAGTTATCTCCTTAATCTCACGTTCTCATTCAAAAAATATTCAGATTTATCTTGCACTATTGTAGAAAAGGCAACATTTTCCACCATTATTTCCCTAGGATCCCTTCTGGTATTGGCAGTTATCACCTTCTCTGTAGATACTAAGACTGGGTTCTGAGGATCATTTGAGAAGTATCTTCATCTCTGCTGCATGATCCTCTTCTTGTGTTGATCAAACATGACATTGCACACATCCATGACTTTGTCTTCATGTGGAGGTGTGACTCCCATTTCTCTAAATGGAAGATAAACACCTGTAAGAGGAGATTTTTCTAGAGAACCTAGTTCATCATCCATGGGTTAGATGGTATCCTCTTCTTCCAACTCTTCTTATATCTCCTAAGTCAGATTTTCTTCTTCTAGTCTCTGTGTTTCTTCTTCCTATTGAGACTACCTTTGTTTTTCTTCTTCTATTCTTCTCCTTTCCTCTTCTTCTTCCTGTTGCTTCCTAAGCAACTCATATCACTTCCTCTTCTCCTCTTCTTCTCTTTCTCTCATTCCTTGTTCTTCTTGAATAACTCCTATGTTCAAAGGATCAACTTTCCATTTCGTATTTCTTTCTCATGTCGAATCATACTTCATCCTCTTCCTAGGAGCTACATTCTTTGATTTAGGGGTTATCTATTCTACCTCCTACACCTACATATGATGTGCTAATGGATCTTGGGGTGAACTGGTCTCCTTCCCTGGATGTGTCTTTCTAAATAAATTGTACCAATTCTTCACCTTCTCATCTTCTGCGGTAGACATTGATGAATATCCCTAATTGAAGCTGATCCTTTCACAATGTTTTCTACACAATCTCTTTAGATCACATCGATCAAATTATTTAGTTACAAATTGCAAGTGATCTAGCTCTTTTATTTGTACAACTTACGCCTTATGGATATTTAGTTCATACAATCTAATCCTCAAAGGGATGGTGGGCCAAGGGGCTTTCTTCCTCCTATGAAGGGCTCCTGACAATTCCTTGTCCAACTAATATGCTACTTCCTACATGACCACCTTATTGGTCACATATCGCGGCATGAGATGAGGGGAGATATGACATATAAAACATCAAATGTATGGGCCCTCAAGTGCTGCAAACCAACCTATCATACAAGGAGGATCGATCTTGAATATCATGTGGAATATAAATGCAAAGTGCTCAACTCATATGGCATATGTGCCTCTGAAGCTTGATTCTGATAAAACTCTGCAGTGGAAGTAAACTGGGAACTTGTTCTAAGGGGTCCAGTTCTAGTACATTCCTGGGAAAGCATATCATGCATAGATTCCATCTAAAATCAATGCAAACATATATAATTATGGTGCTTGATTCATCCTCAAAGATGGTTTTTCCTGCTCCACATGATGTGGCAACTCAAATTACAATATATCTACCCAATTGAAGATCTTACCACAGGTAACCACCATATTGAGCATATATTTTTCTCAAATACTTCAACGTGCTTCCACCCATGCAACCGAAAACACATGGTAATAAGATATTGATATACATATCTAAGAATCTTTGTAATATAAACTATGGACAGGCAATGGAAAAACTTAACATGCTCTTGACACCAATATTTGATGATGTCACTTGTGTCAATATCGGCCCATATAATGTAGAAGTCATTATTTTAATATTATGGAGGCTTAAGAATCTTGTAGTAATTATGCATGTTTTCTCCATAATAGGTGGCAATATTACCACCACTTTCACAATGAAGCACAAGATAAGATTCATCCATCTATGTAATAATCCGCTCAATCACTTCTACATAGGGGATGACACGGAATCTTCATACGACCCTGGGTATTTTGAACCACTTGATATTGATGTATACTTCCAAGTTCTCAGCAAATTGTTTCTACATGAATGTGTATTTTTTGCTACCCCATGTGACATCAAGAGGCTTATCTATGAAGCAATGTGTCTGCATATATGGGAATGGTTGGCTTTGTCACTTTAACTGCTTCCTCAATGCTTTCTTTTGAGGCTTCTTTGGAGCCCACTTTATGTGTAGTGGGAGGCATGGCTCCAACAGATGATGAAAGAGTGACAATACTTATAGCTCGAACACTCATCTATGGAAGAACAAACATGGTGACAAGATTAGATTTACGAAATATCCTAACTATGTAGCAATATCTTATCAAACTATATTCAAAGATCCATTAGTTGTAACTGAGAATGTCAAATCATCAATGCCAACACATAGCTACATGCATGGGAAAAAAATATACATGCAAACAAGGAGGTGTTACACAACATTTTGTCACTATCCTTGTACTCCCCGTCCATGACCATGGAGGACCTCTACAGTGTACCCAACTTGCTTTCCTATCATGAAGAAACTCCCATTGTGTCCCTCTTCACGAGCAAAACAATTCCCTTTTTCATCATTTCCCAAAATTCTTCTGTTTATCCCAGATTACAAGACTAACACTAATGACCCGTGTCCTCCTCGCACATATATGCAGGGTTTACAACTACCCCTAGCACTGATCGGATCGACTGAGCCCTTTCTCAGCCGTGTTGGTCCTCTTTTGGAAAGTTTTTTAAATATGAAGCTGAAGCTTCGTAACGGAAGTTTGGTATATGGTTAGGCCGAATGGAGTCGAAGAGATCAGTTTGGGCTCCTTTCCCCTCTTAGGATGGAACTAATCCCAAAGATAAGACCTTCTCCCATGAGAAGTGGAACCATATCCCCTCCATCCCAGCTATATAAACCTCTCTTTCTCCCAACTAAAAGCTAGTTGATAGCATTTAGTCCTAATTAAGTTCTAGCTGAGGTTTTGATTTTGGAGTAGTCAACAAGCTACCCATATTTTGTAGCTTTCTAGTTTGTGTTTAAGGGAGAATTGTGAGTTTGGTTTGGTGGGAAGAATAGAGGGAAGAGCCTTGAGACTATCATTGCTAAGGCTGTCCATGAGGTTGTAATCTCTTCTTGAACTAATATATATGCAACTACGATTGATTTCCTACATCAAATGTCATCTCACATATTTATGGCTTAATGTTTCTTGACTTGTTAAGTAGGCTGCATACCATATTGTATGCTTTTACGTTTGTCGTTTGCAGTTGTTTTCATGTTTCAGGTCTACGAAGGAAGGAAATGAAAGATAGCTGGAGCAAGGAAGCAGAATCATCACCAAGTGGAATAGCATTTTGAGAGGTAGGCCCTCTTAATTGTTTCTAGCATAAGTAAATATTCCATAGATTGTCTGTTTGTGACTAGACCCGCACTCTCGTGCTATAGGAATTGTTTGTGTCCGCACTTGGAATTTACCTGCATCACAGGAGGCACACTTTCAAATCAAACAATGTGATGACACTTGGGGGCTTGAAACGACAGTTCATGTAGGTTCCAAAATTGACTTAGGCAAAAATTTATGAGGGTCGTTGTTGCAGTAAGAACATAATGATTCCTATTTTGATTTAATCTCTTAGTTGCCAAGTATAAACTATATTCTCGGCTTATAACTCTTAGAACTGTTACTTAAAAAAGGATTATAAAAAGCCTTGGATTGAGGCAATGAACATCATTTTAGCTCTGCAATTATTTTTATATTGAATAATTGTGCTTTTAAATACAATTACTCTGCTCCTTTGATGATTAAATGTGTGGGTGAATAACTCATTAGTTGAATTCCTTTTATGCTTACACTCAACATGAGGTCCCCCTAGAGAGTTGTAAGTTAGTTTAGCAATTGGTTATTTTAGTTATTGATTCATATCATAGTCTCTTTTCCATTTACATTGTTTTCATGATTTGACGTCAATTGGTTTTCACAAGTCGAGTAGTCACATATGTTAAAAAGACCAAAAATATTTCCTTTCTCAATTTTCTTATTTCAATCACTTTGTTTTAGATTTATGAGTTAAATACCAGATCGATTCTAGTCACAACTGCGCACATTAGTAGTTCCTGAGAGTTTTATTTTGGATCATCACTTTCAAGGTTTTTTTCTTGATATAATTATAAATCATTTAGATTAAAGTTTTATTTCTTTCAAATATAGTAGAGACTTTGATTTCTAGTACTTAGAATAATGCTTCAACTTGCTAGAACTAGAATAATATTTCAATTATGTTCATTAGAATAATCTTTTCAATTCAGTTCAATAGAGTAAATTTTAATTCTTGTCAAGTAGAATAAGTTTCAATTCAATTTGATAATATAGAAATTTCAATTGATTTCACCTTTAATACTAGTTTTCTTTCAAAAGAACAATTTTGATGGAAAGAACATGTGCGTAGGAATGATATGAGTTAATCTAGTTACACATTTCTTCAATATAAATTTTTGTTTTAGTTTCATATTTTAAAATAAAAAATAGAACTTCTAGCATATATTTTTCAAATTCACTTCATAAGTACACGAACCTTGGTTGAAAATTAATGAATTAATTTAACCATCAACTAAATTACCCAACATTTTGGCGTCATTGTTGGGGAAGTGTATATAGGATTTTATTTTTGGTTTGCATATCATATTAGATGCATTTATCTTATATATGCATAGTTAAAATCATATTAAAATCATCTAGAATGCATGTATAGATAACGAGATTCTAGGGGTATATTTATAAGTACAGGTAGAGGATCGAGTTCAATACCAACATTAACACTAACTTCCACTAGACCACTTAGTGCCACACCATCCATTGATACTTAGATTCCATCCATAGCAGGTAGACATAGACTTCCTAAGGTGCACAATTCTGAAATTAAACCTACGGACTCACCAACTTCCTCCATAAAATTTGTAGTTGAAGAACCTACATCCCCTATTGAAGGAGTTATATTTCTCTCTTCAACCAGAGAATAACTCTTAGGACAATATTTAGAAATTCCTAGTGGGGAAGAGGAAGAAACTTGTTCTAAAATACCATTAGTAGAAGAACCATATGAAGAAGTAGAAAATCCTATTGTTGAACCTTATATTAACTCTCAAGAATCTACAATGGAAGGGGAAGGGCAAGGAGCAGTACACAATGTAGATGGTGAAATTAATATTGGTGGTGGAAGAGGCAGAGGAGGAAATAGAGGAGGTGGTGGTGGACCCTTATGGATTCCCTATCTTTGATGAAAATACCACAACCACAATGAAAAATATATCACCTTCTATTCTTCCCAATTTTCATGGCTTAAGAACTAAGGATCTTGAGACATTTCTTTTTGAGTTTGAAGTATTATGTAGATCCTATGACTATTTACTTGATACTCAAAAATTGAAATTATTTCCAGCTACTCTAAAATATGGAGCCCTTAAATGGTTTATGGGTTTAGGAACACACTCTATTAGAACATGGGATGAAATTAAGAGAGTATTCCTAAAAAAATATAATTATTATTGTATGCACCATAACCTTAAGGATGAAGTATTTAAGATGATGAAAAAGGAGGATGAAATCCTTGAAGACCTAGTGGAAATATTTTCCTACAATATCAAAGGGCCAAGATGCATAATTTAGATGAGGAAACATTAAAATATATTTTTCTAAAAGCTATAAGAGATGAGTGGATTGATCTTCTCAATTTAATGGGAAAAGGAGATGTTTCCCAATTATCATTTGATGAAATCTATGAATTGTGAAAACATATTTCAAGAGGTAAGGTTGGATATGGTAAGAATCCAAGAGATCCAACCATGTCAAGAGTCAATAAATATGCATCTATAATGGTAAGTAGATAATAATTAAGAAATTTTTTTGATAGTTTAAAAAAATATATCCTTGGAAATCTTAGTGAACAACTTGATACTCTAAGGATACAAAACAAGCAAATTACTGAAAATGTTGCATTATCTATTTTATCTTTTAGGTGTAGGAAAAAGCATGCCTTAAGAGAATGTCCTCCTAATAAAATAAAAATATGTGTCATATGTGCTGAAAATTATGATACAAAAGAATATTTTTCGATATCTGGGCTTAAGGTTGTTTTTCAGGATGAAGTTGGACCAAGTCATGCTGAATCACTTTGCTTTATTACTAAAAGACCATGGCAGTCTCAACAACCAGGAATGTCACAAGGCCTTAATAGTAAATATAAATCATATGCACAACCAAAAAGCAATTGGAATTCACCTATGCCATGGAAAATTTGGCCACCTCAACCTCAAAACCCATCTTGGGCACAAGGTTGGAAAAACCCTTATGGTAGAAATCCCTAGTATCCTTAATTCCAACAACCATATTCCCCATGCCAACCTCAATACCCCCCTCCTCAACCAAATCAACCACAATTTCAAACACAACCATTAAATCAACCACTTCCATTACCATCCACTCCTTTTCCTCAAAAATCCAATCAACTACCTACTCAACCACTTCCAAATCAAATAATAAAACCCTTGTCTACAACGTAGAGTGTCAAAATTGTAAAGTGTTCATGATATCCCCCTTAGGTATAAATGGTGTCCAACGTAGATCTGGTATGGTTTTGAAAAAGAATTCACCATGAGTTGTTATCTAAGAATTTAAAGAGGATAAGGTTCCTGGAAAAGAAAAGACTCCTCCAAAGGAAGATGTTCCTGCACAATTAGATGACAACCAAATAAAGCTAGGATTTACAATTCCTCTAGTAGAACAACCTTATTTTTCCCTACAAAATCCTTCTTTTCTTTAAAGACTCAAAATCGATAAGGGAATAGAAAGGTAAATTGTTTTACCAAAATATGATGTGTTAGATGAATTGAAAAATATTTGCATCAAAATTCCTTTATTACAAGCTATAAAGGAAATATCTATATTTGCAAAAATAATTAAGGAGTTGCACATTAAAAACCAAGAAGAAAAAGGAAATATGTCAAGAAAATTCAATTGGTAGGAAAGATTTCATATATTATGATGGGGAAACCAATAGTCCAAAAATATCTAGATCCTGGTAGCCTTATTGTAAAAATCCACATTAATGGTATTGAAATCCCAAACACCTTGATTGATTTAGGAGCAACCATTAATATTATGAGCAAACAAACTATGGACTAGCTAAAGCTTCCCAATCTTCAATATACCCCAACTTTACTACAATTAGTAGATATATATGTTATCAAACCAGATGGTATATTGGAAGATGTGTTTGTGTCTTTAGATTCATGGGAGTATCCTGTTGATTTTATGATTTTAACTCCCAAGAATAATTTAGGAGACCATCCATTGATCCTTAGTAGACCTTGGCTACCTACAACTAAGGGATTCATAAGATGTATATATGGTGATATGTACATTTCTAATGGTATCTTTGCTGAGAAATTCACATTGTATTCACCTGCAAAAACAATAACTGAAGTAGAAAGTGAAATTTGGATAGATTATGATAATGAAGACTTTGATGATATTCAACCAATATTTACTCTTTCACAAATAGATGAGGAAGATCAATTAATAAATTTGATGAATAATAATGATTTTTCTTCATATTGTGAGCAAGATCAAAGTTTTCAAGAGCAATGTAATATTGAATATTTATCATCTCATCAAATGGATTTACATTGTATGGAAAAGTTTGGCAAGTCCTTAGTAGAATTTTTTCTAGGAAAAACATTAAACATTAACAATAACCTAGAAAAAATTCAAAAGAGAAAATTGGTAAAAATGCTACAAAAACATTCTTCTGCATATGCATGGGAATATGCTGATATGAAGGGAATTGATGCCAACACATGTATGCATCACATTTACATTCAAGAAAATTAAAAATTGGTTAGACAACCTTAGAGGAGGATGAATCCTAATATTAGTGAGAGAAATTGTTAAGGAAAAATTACAGCAGTTGCTTAATGTGAATTTCATTTATCCAATATCATATAGACAATGGGTTTCACCTTTAGTGATTGTTCTAAGTAATAATGGAAAATGGAGAATGTGAATTTATTATAGGGATTTGAATAAGGCTACTTTAAATTATCATTTTCCACTACCCTTCATAGATCAAGTACTAGATACCTTAGCAGGGAAGAAATAAATTTCATTTCTTGATGGTTTCAGTGGATATAACCAAATCGAATTGGCACCAGAAGATCAAGAAAAAACAACCTTTAAATGTCCATGGGGTACATATGCTTGTAGGTTACTTCCTTTTGGGTTATCCAATGCACCTACAACATTTCAAAGAGCAGTCTTATGTATATTTTCTGATCTAATTCATGATCGTGTGGAAGTTTACATGGATGATTTTACTGTCTTTGGAAATAATTTTGAAGAATCCCTTGAAAAAATAGATAAAGTTCTCATTAGGCATAAAGAAACAAATATTTCATTAAGTCATGAGCAATGTTTTATGATGTTAATGAGAGAATTGTTTTAAGCCACCATATTTCAGGTGATGGAATTAAGGTGGGATACATCTAAGGTAGAAGTAATTTCTAAAATTCCAATTCCTAATTGTAAAAGAGATGTTAGAAGTTTTCTTGGTTTTATAGGGTATTATAGAATATTCATAGAAAACTTCACAAAAATAGCCTCTCCACTTTTTAAACTTCTTAAAAAGAATTGTGATTTTGTTTGGAATTCTGGCTACTAGAAAGCATTTGAATCATTGAAGCAAAAAATCACTGAAGCACCCATTTTAAGAGGACCTAATTGGTATCTCCCTTTTTATATCTTAATTGATTCTTCAAATACCAATTTAAGAGTTGTTTTTGGACAAAAATATCTAACTCCTTATGTTATTTATTACACAAGTAAAAATTTGACTCATGCAGAGTTAAATTACACTATAACAGGAAAGGAGTTTTTAGTTGTTTTGCATGCCATCAATAAGTTTCGACATTATATCATTGGTTATGAAACTCTCATTCATACAGATCATTATACTATTAGATATTTAATGAATAAACCAATTACTAATGGAAATATTACTAGATGGTTGTTTTTATTGCAGGAATTCAATATTACTTTTATGGACAGGTCAGGAAAAGAAAACACAGTTGTTGATTTCCTTTCTAGAATGCAGAATGATAATAATGATACTCATAAAAAAGATAATTTCTTGATGAATGTATTTTCTTAGCACCTACTAAATCTCCTTGGTTTGTATATATTGCTAATTATTTGGCTACAAGAAAGTTTTCCCCAATTTATCATCCAAAAAAAGCTGAAAGTTATCAAATCCAGTGCACCTTATTGTTGGATAAAGGGAGAATTGTATCAGATTGGACTTGGCTTAATCATTCAAAGATGTGTTAGACAAGATGAAGTGCCATAGATATTGAAATCTTTCCATCATGAACCATGTGGAGGACACTTTGCCGATAAAAGAATTTCTTATAAAGTTCTTCTTTTGGGATATTATTGGCCTTCTCTTTTTAAATATGCGAAGGAATATGTCAAGAGATGTGATAGCTATGAAAGAATGAGAAAACCCATTCCATTGGATGAGATGCCACTACAACCTTAGGTGCTTGTAGAGTCTTTTGAAAAATGGATTCTAGATTTTGTTGGTCCAATCAATCCTCCATCTAAGCAGAAAATGTATATACCTATTTGTACAAATTAGCTTACAAAATGGGTAGAAGCTAAACCACTTTCGTTTTCTACTGAAATTGTTGTAGTTACATTTCTTTTTAGGATATTTTTACTCGTTTTGGTGTCCCAATGGAAATTGTGACAAATCAAGGTCCTCAATTCACATCCAATTTGGTGAAGAAAATAATGGAGCAATACAAAATAAAACATGGGAAGTCTACTCTAGATCATCCACAAGCTAATGGTAAAGTGGAATCTACCAATAAAGTACTTGAAAAAATTCTGACCAAGACTATACCCTTGCATAGAAGAGAATGGGAAAAAATGATTCCATAAGCACTTTGGGCATATTGTACCACATGGAGGAATACTACTGGACACACTCTCTATGAGCTTGTATATGGAAAGAAAGTCTTGCTTCCAAATGAATTCCAAGTGGATCTTTCAGAACAACAACAAAATTGGGCCTTGATCTATCTGAAGCTCAAAAATAAATATTAGCACAATTGAATGAGTTAGATGAAATCTGACAAGATGTTATCTAAAGAACCAACATAATCCAACAACAAAGATCAAGATGGCATGAAAAATTCATCAAAGTTAAGATATTCAAGGCAGGTGATTGGGCTCTTATTTTTTACTCTAAATTCAAATATTTTCAAGGAAAATTTCACACTCACTGGCATGGTCCTTCTGAGATAGATATTGCCTTTAATAATGGAGTAGATAGAATCAAGAATATTAATGAAGAAAATATCACATTCCTTGTTAACGCCCATAGAATAAGGTCATATCATAAACCTTTGACAAGAGAAAAGTTTTTTGATAAATTCTTTCAGCTTAATCACATCATGAGTTTTTGGTGACGTTTCGAACCATCTAATGTGGCTGATGATGAACCACATTAGATGGTTCAAAATGTCACCAAAAACTCATGATGTGATTAATCTGAAAGAATTTATCAAAATCAGTATGGATCAAAAAAGTCTAAAATCAAGCAAGAGAAGAGTTTGTCAAATATTTGAAAATGATTATGATTTCAAGATGATCAAGAAAGTTTATTTTTCTCCTGATCTCCCAACCTAACTATAATTTTCTTTTCTCAATTAAAATTAATAAATATAAGTATATACATGAAAACCAACGTTGTTGGCATGTCTATATAGAAAATATTAACTGAAAACCAATATTTCTTGGCATTTTAGATTTTCACATTCCTTGTCTTTTTCCCACTTCTTAGCTATTCCCCTTTTCTTCTAATAAATTTTTAGGTCTAAAGGCAACACTTTTAAGGCTTGGTGTTCATCAAGCATCATCAAGAAGTAACAAAACTAATGAAATTACATTCCATCAACAACAGTAAACTTTTCAAAGGAACAATTGTTGAACCAATGACATTATGTAGCCGACTTATAATTTTGCAGCTCACATCAATCTATGTCTAAGGAAGCATTAGAGCACTCCAAATATGAAACAAAAGAAAAAGACATCAAATTCCAAAGAGGTATGTGCCATGGTATGAAAATATGATGTGATATTATCTTTCATTTAAGAGCATTAGATTTCTAAACTCACCGAATGATTATGATACATACATTATAAAAATTGAGTAAATTCTTAGACCTTATAACACTCTCTACAATCATAACCTTATGTTGTCATTATATCCTTATCTATCACATCAAAATATCTCCATTATATACGAAATTGCCTAAATTATAACCATGCTATAAAAATGGATCTAAGAATCGTGGCAATCATTTGCACAAGAGGAGAAATTTTGTTATGAATTGAACTTTCACATGACCTTGACCACCATCAAATTATTCAGCCTTATCGACCACCCCTCCATCGCCTCCATCACCCTTGTTGAGAGAAGCAATTTAGGATTGAAACTCCTCCTTCACCATGGGTGTTATCATCATATAAAATCCCAATGGAGTTAAATTTCTTCAACCATACCCACGAGTCAAAGATCAGTTACAAAAAGTGGGTTGGCTCGATTCCTTTAAGAAATTTAATGGGCACGAGATAGAGGTTATAAAAGTGTTTACACAAGAATTTTGAGTATAGGAAGACATTAGAGACATTAATCTCATAATTACATAATCCATAATGGAAAATGCAACAAGATTACCCAGAAACAGAGAGATTTGGTTCAATAATAAGAAAATCAAAGAAAAAGAATGGACATTTTCCTTCAAAACCCAGGCATGGATACCTCCATCTTTAAAAAATGGATTCAGTCACTGCATTGAAAACCAAGTGGAGAAATCTATTGCCAGTAATTTATAAAATTTTAACTTGTGAGGGATGATAAGGCATAATGTTTTTCTACCATATTCAGCTCTTAATGCACTTAGTTGAAGGGGATGAGTTGAATTTACCATAATCTCTACTTTGTAGTCTCAATAAAATAGTTTCTAGTGTACAACGAGATTCTAAAACCCTTGACAATGCCTTGTATCATCAGGCACTAATCAAAATTCTTATCGAAGCACATTTGAGGACTAAGGAAGATAATTGGAAAAGATTTTTAGTTTGAAACCATTTTGTAGAGGCTCTCGAAGAGTAAGTAGTAACAAAAAGAAAAATAAGCTAACACATAATAGTCTCAAACCCTAACCCTAAGACTGTCAATGAAGAGGAGGGTTTGAATATCATTGAAGGAGATCAAATGAAGTCTTCCCCAGAGGAAAGGATGACACCCTCCTTTTACAGTTTCTATAGAAAATTAAGTAGAAAAATGAGAAACAAAATGTTAGAATAAATAAGGTAAGCTCAAGCATTAAGTATACTAAAGAAATAAAATAAGTAAAGTTAGTGGACAAGGAACATGGGAAAATGAGAAATCCAGGTAACAAGAGAAAGAATATTCGAAAAACTAAGGAAGAAGAACTAAAGCTGAGAAGGAATAAACATGTTTCTAAGCATTTAAACATACAATGATCCAAAATAGTTTACCAAGAGAAGGAATATCATAGCACAAATGAAGAGGTAATAACATCACCATTTTATCAAACCTCGAGTCCAACTAGGAAGCAACTGAAATCGACCATGTCCAACAACATTTCTATGACTACCTAGAAACACTTGATCAAAGAGAACAATAAAAGGTTAATTCTTCCCCACAAAGTGATTTTGAAGAAATTTTTAATGAAAATGATCCCTTGACCGATGAAATTCCTCAAAAAGAACATAAAATCAAAGTCTCTCTAAATCAAGAGATATATGAGTTGAAAATATTAAAGTCATCCCAAAGAAGAAAATGAGGCAATAAAAATATAAAATGAAAATTAGAGGACTCAATTTGATAGTATGTTGTTGAATTTGTGCCACTAGTACAATAAAAACAAGAAACTCAAGTCCAACAATAGGGTTCTCAGAAACAAAGTCAGAGGATTGTAGAGAAAAATATTAATGAGGAATCCAAAAGTAGAACTTAATGTTAAAAGTCAATAAGGAGGCACTAGTTTAGATGTCCTAATCCTAGCTTCAGATAATGTAGTGAAAGAACAATTTACCAATTTTGAATTTTTGATGCATGAGTACATGCAAAACCCTTAATGCAGGGGAATGTTGAAGTCGTGAATTGTCTTTTTTTATATCCTCTTACATTCATTTCCATCATTTTCATGATATTTTTACTATTTTTTAAGTTATAAGGTCACTTTAGATATGCTCAAACATAATAAAAGATATCATTCATTCATGTTTTATAGTCTATTGTTTCTTTATGAAATTTAATCAAAACATTTCTATAGCTACCAAAACACACTCATTCTACAGCTAACTAAAGATTTTGTGGCTACATCCATGGTTAGATAGGTTCTAGCACATTTGAAGAGTAATAAAGGATATAGGTAGATGGAAAATGATTAAAATATGGACATCCACCTATTGCATTGATCTAGAAATTCACAGGGTTCAAGAAATTTGATGGTCAAACCAGAAGTCAATTTTGGCTATAATACTCCAACCTTGTGCATAATTTGAAGGAAGATCATGGAATCATCAAGTGAGCATGGGATTCAATGAGAAAATCTTGGAATGAAAGGCTACAATATGTCAAATCGAAATATTCTCATGATTTTCTCTTCTCATAGAAAATCATGAGAATAATGATTCCTATTTTGATTTAATCTCTTATTTGTCAAGTATAAACTAAATTCTCGGCTTATAACTCAGAATTTTTACTTAACAGAGAATTATAAAAATCCTTGGAGAAAGGAAATGGACATGGGACCCCCTAGAGAGTTGTAGGTTAGTTTAGTTATTTGTTATTTTAGTTATTGATTCATTTCATAGTCTCTTTTCCATTTAATTTGTTTTCATGATTTGACATCAATTGTTTTGTAGAAGTCAAGCACTCACATATGTTAAAAAGACCAAAAATATTTCCTTTCTCAATTTGATTATTTCAATGGCTCTATTTAAGATTTATGAGTTAAAGAACATATCAATTATAGTCACAATTGCACACACTAGTAGTTACTCAAAGTTGTATTTTGGATCATCACTTTCAAGTTTTGTTTCTTGATATAATTCTAAAGTATTTAGATCAAAGTTTTCTTTCTCTCAAATATAGTAGAGACTTTGATTTCCAGTACTTAGAATAGAATTTCAATTTGCTGCAAGTAGAATAAGGTTTCAATTCTATTCATTAGAATAATCTTTTCAATTCAGTTCAATAGAGTAAATTTGAATTCTTGTCAAGTAGAATAAGTTTCAATTCAATTTGATAATATATAAATTTCAATTGATTTCGCCTTTAAGACTAGTTTTATTTCAAAAGAAAAATTTTGATTGAAATAACATGTGCGTAGGAATGATATGAGTTAATATAGTTACACTTTGCTTCAATAGAAAATTTTGTTTTAGTTTCATCTTTTAAAATAAAAAATATAACTCCTAGCATATATTGCGCACATGCACTTCACAAGTACACTAACCTTGGTTGACAATTTATGAAGTAATTTAACCATCAATTAAATTAACCAACAAACACTTAGGGACACCCACCACTCCCGAGATGTTTAAAGACATAATGTTCATGGGGAAATAGTTTTACCAGGAAAATTTTCTCTAGGATCGTGAGAAGCATATTCCACAAATGAAGAGATATGTTGACGAGTTAGTTCTTCTGAAGAAGTTAGAGCTAAGGAAGAGGAAGTAAGGTCGCCAAACAAAACCTTTTTATATTTGCCACCCCAAGTTTTCCTAATCATAACGTTCTACCTTGACTGAGGACTAATGGACAGATCAGTTGTCAGGGACAAGGATGAATGGATGGTAAGTGGTTCTAGATATAAAACTAGATTGTTCTTCAGAATCTCTAAGTCACTACCAATAGAGTTTGTAGGAGATAGGATCCCCCTATAAGTGCGAAAAGGAATATTTAGAGAAAGAAACATCAATGGAAAACAATGTGCAGGTCAAGCAAT
This sequence comes from Pinus tabuliformis, assembly GCA_031772625.1. NCBI lineage: Eukaryota > Viridiplantae > Streptophyta > Pinopsida > Pinales > Pinaceae > Pinus > Pinus tabuliformis. The sequence continues at coordinate 288,718,234 of CM062805.1, read as the reverse complement.
AAGATGATCAATCACTGGGGATATCCCATAATATGGAGTCACCAATGATGGTGGGCAAGAGCCCATAAGAGAATTTGTAGTGAAAATTGATGAAACCCCAACATAACCCAAGCAAATCAATGGATTCAAGCAATAATTGTAAGCTATTTCCCCCTTTTCCCCAGACTTTTGAACAAAAAATTCAACATGTTCATGGGAAACATCTACAAGAGACACACTAGTGGGAGATTCAGGAAGTGTATTTATAGTACCTTGATCAGTGTGATGGAACATATGATGAGCATCCACTAGAGCCACATAGTTTTCAATGTTCCCATATTGATATTTTAGCAACGACCCCCCCACTAGTCGTTGTGTCCGATGAGCCACCCTGAACTGTCGCATATAATGTGGTATCAAATTTCTAGTCTTATGATAGCCAAAGCATCTAAACATAATTTTCTAATAATAAATGTACTATTGAAAGTAAATATCGCCCCACAGCAAGTCAGGCTCCACTGGAAGATTATTCGAGTAATTAAACTCAACATAAATCCAAGCTAAATTCTTATCCATCCCACATAGACTTTGATCCTCCAAATATATGAACTTTCCAATCATATTCCCGATGGAAATAAGAGCTAGACTCATTCATAGCTCCAAAGGGAGCCTTGGAAGTTTAACCCAGGCTAATTTTCATGGTGGAACCTCCCTAAATAGATTAAATCCCAAGTACCATTACTAAAGAGACAAGTAGCTACAACCCCACGCACATATAATCCCTATAATTATTTCCACATCCTAAGAATGTAGAAAATGGACACAGAACCACCCATTAAACAATATACTAATCATTAACTTATATGTAATAATGGGAGTCTAGTGGGAATCGACGCACTCTTGCAAATGTGAACCATCTATACTAGCAAATTCCCAACACCCCATGAGAACACATTGTTGTAATCCTAGGATCTGATGCCTATAAATGTATTGATAGAAAATAAGCAATTTTATATCCTTCAGAGGATGAAAAACCTTTTACCTACAACCATGTAAGTCAAGAATACAATCAGAGCCAACCCATGAATAAGAGTGCACCTCAATACCTTCACCCCTAGTAACATTTGGTAAACTTGGACCATGACCAAATTGAAATGTAAGAATGTCTACGAGAAAAAAGAGTTTTTATCTCTACAAATGCCTAAATTTGGTCATCTGTATCCTAGGGAGATGGATCATGCAGGGCATAGCTAGCTATCACATGCAAATGGATCCCAAGCATCACCACCACAGATTGACCCACATGCATACAATCCACTCATTATAACCACAATAAGTGAAAAATGACCCAAGCAATAAATGCTAATGTTAACACCTGAACACATGCAAGTTGAAATTTTCCACAGTGAATCCAAAACAATGTGCACATAGACCTGCATTGATGGTGGAAAAAGGGGAATAAACAAATAAGGAAACTATAATGATAAGTGACAAACACATCAACCTCCAGCCCAAATATGAAACATATGTATAGCATGCAGGTGCAAATATCTGAATCTACCATATCGCCCCAAAAGTTCCCAAAGATTAATAAGATAAAATCACTGAAAATGACAATCAAACAAGTCTATTAGAGTCCCAATTAATATTCAACCAAACCATCTATATATAGGAAGCCCATAACATAGCCCATCATAAAGGATTTATGATGAAATGACAAATACTTAACCTACTAATAAAAATTCAAATTATTGCCACCCAAAAAGAAAAACCATAATAAATCCCAAAAATAGTGCACCACCCACACCAAGTAGTGAATACTAACCACAGTAGCCCAAAACCACCTGCAGTGGATCCAAAACGATGTCCATGTAAACCTGAAATGATGGTGGAAAAACAAGGGAATAAACAGATAAGCCAACTATAACGATAGGTGGCATACACGTCAACAAACAGCCCAAATATGCACCAAATGTATAACACGTAGGTGAAATCCCGATCCACCATGTTGCCCCAAAAACTCCCAAAGATTAATAAGAGAAAATCACCAACAACAAGGATTGGACAAATTTATTAAAGTACCAATTAATGTACAACCAAAAAATCCACATGCGGGAGTCCCATAAACATGGCCCTCCATAATAGAGTTATGACAAAATGACAAATGCTTAACCCACCAATAAAAACTCAAATTATGGCCACCCCAAAATTAAAACAACAACAAATATCAGTTATAGTTAATCACCCCCATCAAGTAGAAAATATTAACCATAGTAGTCCTAAGTCACCCCAGATCATATACTAGATACCACTAGGATTATGAGTAAAGAACCACCCAAACTCACCAAAATAGATGAAACCAAATGTAACTCCCATAGAGACACATGCTATGAAAAACCACCAATGAAATTGATAAGGGAAAAATGATGATAGGAGCCAAAAAATTTCACTAGTAATCTAATACCCCCATGAAGCTCCCCGAAGTGCACGCTAACAAGCCGTCACAATAATAGGAAAAATCAATAAATGATTCCCATCTTAGATAGATATTGACTTTTTTAATAAAACCACCTAAATCTCAGAGAAAATAACCAAATAGCATGCCCACCAGCTATTGAAACCTCTTGAAAAAGAGGAATCCCATGTAATATAAAATAAAAAAGAAATCACTAGATAAACTCCAGCATATGATACCAGCCCTTTGAAACCACAAAGACACATCCAAAATGACAACCAACCACTAGATCTATAGAAAAATCTATCTGGTCTATATGAAAATCAAACCTATAATAACTCTCCATGCACATCAAAGTAAAGTATCTTGCAATTCCAATACCCATAACTCATCCAAGAACTTAAATACTTCACATCAACATGGTCCAAAATCAAATAAAAACTACTTGAGTGTAATCTGTATGACCTGCACTACACACCATTTTCATCGCTTCTCCCTTTGTCTTAAGGTTTCACCAATCACAATTAGAAATAAATATAAAATTCACTTACCCTAATTTAAAATTCATTATAGTGAAATGAAAGGTGGGTTTCCCAATCTCTATTTTTTGAAAGTGTTTGAGTTATTTTTTTCTTATATCTTCCTCCATGGATGGAACATTGTCATACAAATTTAACTAAATAACACCATTTTTTATATGTAGGATAAAATTCCCTCCTCCCATGGATTCATGTCTTCCAAATAATAATGAAGCATGCTAATGAGATCATTACAAAGAAAACATCCAAGAATATTATTAAGGATGCATGCATTGTAAGGAAACAAAAGGTGGGGTTCTTGCTCTTTACTTATTTCAAGATTATGACTTTGTTTCTTTTTTTCATACTATTTTAGAATTTATATATTATTGTATTTAGTGTTATTTCAACTAAAGGTTATCTTATCGAGAAAGTTTTTTGAAGACATGTATATAATATTTTCATGCTCAAGGAGGGAAATTGTAATGGCTCCAATGCCACTTTTAGATTGTATTGGGCTAAAGCATGTTTTAACTATAAACAAGATGTAAATATCTTGTATGAATTATTACAATATCGCTTGAGCGCAGGGAGAAACTAGTGAATGCCTAGGCATATATTTTAGATTAATATGTTTTATATTTACCATGAGGTAAAATTTTCATAATTTTCTCAATATATGTAAATATTATTTCAAAAATGAATATAAGGATCCAGTTCTAGCTATGGATGAAAACTATAGCGACTACAAGTTAAAAAAAGGAGAAGATGAAAGGAGGTCAAAGGGGATGAGAAATAATACTATGTTCTTTGAGCTATCTAAATGTCTTAATCTTCACATTTTCACCATGTGCATTATGAACAACAATGACCAAGTATTAAATATAATTTTTGGTCAATGGGGAAGTCCACCTCCCTTAGTTATACTAGCATGGGAGTTAAGTATATGTCTAAAAGAGTGTAGATATTCTATTTCCATATGAATTTAAATTGGATGGATATTTAGAGCATCTCTTTTCCCTACACTCCCTTTGGATAATTCAAATTAATTGTACCATGGACTCATTCTATGCTATTCATTTTATACTCTACGGATGAGCATTTTGGGATATTCCATTCAATTTTATGTGGTCCCATGCTATGCTACTGGAATTTGAATGGTAAGTGAGCAAGAATAAGCCAAGGAAGAGAAGGGTGTGCACCTAAGGGGGAAGAAGAAAATTTGTAGAGGATCATAGAGGCTAGGTTTGATAGGAAGCCATATCCATTATCCTTATAGATTGCTACTTCATATGTGCTTAAGAGCCAAATACATTTTTTCTAAGTTGATCCTAGAGGCAAATGGTAGGTTGTACTACTTCTATGCATACTAAAGAGTACAAGAGGGAAGAAGATTCATGAGGGACTATTGAAAAAGGAAGGGAATTATTTTCCCTACATTGTATTGGGTAATTAAAGGAGGGCCATCATTTTGCTAATTGGAGTGTTCCATAGAGAATTTTATGGTAAATAATTTAGTTGAGTTCCACAGAAATTTAGTTAAGTAAGTGAAATAAGTGTAGTGGGTCAATTTCTTTCACACTTGTGGCCTTATTATTTAAATTCTTGGAGGTGACATGCGTTGAGGATTCCCTACAATATATTGGAAAATTACTCACCAATAAGAAATTTCCTTGGACTTATTTATCAAAAATAAACGTTCTTCTTTTATTTTAAATTTCTATTCATAACTTATTTGTTTAAAAGTAACTATTCTATCTTTATTATTACTAAAATGAATTGTCAAATAAATTTATAATTTGCTTATAAACTTATGCTCATTCTTATAACCATTTATTCTAACTTTAATAATATTATTAACCCCTATTAAAACTTTAACGATATTATTAGCCCCTCTTTAGCACACCAAAAGATTATATTCTTGGTTTTTGTGATAGAAATGAGATATGGGATATGTGCTTCTTCGAGTATTTAGTCACATGGGACCAAGTTAGTGATTCAACTCCTTGGGCTTATTAGATCATGCATATTGTTGATATAAAATACTCTTCTCACATGGTGACCATTTAAAAAAAAAACAATGTTGTGCCATAAGCATCCGATCAAAGGGTATTACAGGGTTTTCCCATGAAACTTAACCATACAAAATAGCATTATGTTTTTATAAATTAAGGGAAGGGTAATTGTATGAAGCGAAAAAGATTACTTATTTTTCTATTTAAGGTTGAAATTAATTCTATAAATAAAAAAGAAAATTAAAAAACTATATCGGGAAGAAAACATTAATTAATGTCATTTCAACGTCAAGAAACAAGTGTTGCAGCGCAATGTAGTCCTTGCTATTGAAATGAAAATTAAACTGGGAAGAAAACATTGATCAATGTTATCTCGACACCAAGAAACAAGCGTTGCAGGGCAGTGTAGTCCTTGTCATTGAAATTAAGAATTATGTTGCTACAAAATTTTCATATAGAAGTTGCTAGCATGATACATATAAAGCATTATGTAAAATATTTAAATTGATATTAGTATAATATGGATAAGATTCATATATATTTTTCATATATGTAAGCTAACATAAAATTATTAGTCTATGAAATTGTAGTACAAAGCACAATTGTATCATATTTATATGGCAATGTTTGACAATTTATATTTTCTCAAAAAAAACAAAATCTTGTAATTAAGTTATGACGTAGTAACTTTGGTGGGACTTATTCAAATAATACTTACATTATGTGCATATAAAACTAAATGGGTGCCACATTCATATAGATCTAAATTGAAAATCGTTTAGCACAATGCACAATTACATAGTGTTGACCAATTTGGCATGCCACTCAACATGATGCTAGATTCTTGTCTAGGCAAGGACTAATAATGTAAATTTGTGAAGGGTTTTTCTTTGGTTTCTTTTGGCATAAGAATTAAACCATTCAACATCTTATAATTTGTCGACGTTTTGAAAAAAATTATGAAGAAACAATATTTATTAATGCTTCTTTGATTTTCTAAAAATTATCATACATTGTCTAATAATTTTGAAAAATAATGGAGAAAGTAGGATTTTAAGCCGAGTGGAGAAGAGCTACTTTCTAATTATATGAAGAAGAAGAAATCATTGTAAAATTGAAGATTCCAATAAATGATCAAATTAGAAGGACCGTTCAAAATCAAGAGTAGAATAGAAATGAAATAAGAATGTCTCCTCTATTTGACTTATACATACATATATATATATATATATATATATATATATATATATATATATATATATATATATATAGATATATATATATATATATATATATATATATATATATATATATATATATATATATATATATATATCACAACTTAAAAAATATGTTATGGCATAGTTACTAAGTTCCAATTAAAATTATGAAAATTTTGATAAAAAAATTTCCATTGAGGAAAAATGTCACACACCCATGTTTCACCATGTATATTTTGTTTTGAAATGAATGAAAATTAGGATAGTAAAAACAAATGTTACTTCTGGTACTGAGAATATTCAAACTTGTCACGTTAGTTAGTCGTAGCATTCAAACATAATAATTAATCTTTGTGTATTTCACTTATAACAAAGTTATAACTTTAAAGGGTTCAATTGTCCACGAGTTCACCCATCCATTACTAAGTTAATACTTAAACTTTACACATATTAAAACACCATTCTTACTTACTGTACTCATGGTATTTATGTTTCATGGTTCGTCTATTAATTACTGCTTTAATTCTTACTAGGCATTATGATGGCCCTAGGCTTGGCGGTATTACATCTCTGGAGTCTTCAGATGCTATACAGTTGGTCATTCTGGCCTCAGGAGGTGCTCCCCATCCACGGTAACCTGGTGATGCATTGCATCGGATGGCGGAGGGTAATCTTTTTTTTCTATGCATTTGTCGTCACTTCATTGTCTTCACATTTCCTCCTTCCTGGTTCAGTCGTTCTACTTCAAGGCAAGGTGCTATCGCATTTGCATAGGCGAGCTCAAACAATGGTTTCTTTGATAACCTTTATGGGAATAATTCCACGGTTCTTAGGCTTCTTCGTTGGTCCTTCTCCTCAGGTCATACCACCGTCTCCAAGTGGGTTAGCTCCAACAGGGACTTACTAGCACTTCTGTTTGACTCTTTGCTACGACAAGGGTATCCATACATTTTCATTTCCAGGTAATGTTTAAATGTTCAATGCAGGAGTTTGTAACTTGTTTTGATTATTTTATTTTAAAAGAATTATTGGTTTATAACCTTGTGCTATTCTAGCCTAGGGGATCTGGAGGGTTTCTTCATCATTCAAGATTTGGAATGGATGCCAGGTCCTAAGTCCTTTGCTCGGCTTGCAGAGATTGGTGGAGAATGGCCAAGTTTAACAACCGGGTATTGATCTTCACCCAACTACATTTCCATCTGGGTTTTATCATGGTAGGGTTTTCTCAAGAGTTTAAAGTTCTTTTGCTGAAAATTGTTGGCTCAACCTTGTATGCGATATTTAGGCTTGTTCTCTAGATTACATGAATTCTATTTAAAGTAAGAATTCGTTGGTGTCAGATTTGGCCTATGCGTTTATGGCTGTAATAATTTTTTTGAATGAAAGCCCTCAGTTGGCTATTAGAAACCTGGTCCAGACTTGGTCCTCACCTTTCTTTTGCTATGGTTCCATGCTGGGCTATTGTTTTGATGAGAAGGAGCGTTTTGGTTCATATGTGACAAACCCTCTCGAGACAGTCTAATGATTTATGTTAAATATTATCGAATTTTCCAGAATGACTTTACTCTCTGTGTATTATTATTGGCATGAATTTTTATGGTTAATTTCTTAACCATGGGTTTAAAAGTTTGTTATACCTATAACCTCACAATTGCATGTAAATCTATGAGTATCTGAATATATGATAGCAGGATGTTCGAATGATTCTTGACTCTTTTTCTTGAAGCTGTAAATCATGTTTCCAATTTCACTAATTCAACCCTTTTTTCCTTTTGGCTAGTTCGAACATAATATAATATTTTCTATGTTCTGTTAAAGTTTTGTATTAATATACTCTGCCTATAGTAGTGCTTATGTGCCTGGAATTCCCACCCCTTGTTCTATGAGAAACTAGCAACATATTAGTTTGTTTTCTCTTTTTAGAATAGAAAATAAGCTTCTTATGTCAATTTCCTACTTCGAAATGTAAATAATTATTCTATAATTTATGAATACATTGACCTGCATATATTTTTAATACAAAGTAGTGAGAATTATCTCTTTAATTTCTAGATCAACTTCTCGTCTAAAATTCAGAAAGACCAATTCCTACTACCGTATAGTAGACCTTCTACCTATACATCATGAGATTTTACTTATCTGAGTATTCGCTAACTTCCAGTCGTCAATCCGATACCAGACCTTAGTTTACTTGCTTCTTTTCCTCCCAATTGTGAGACCGGCTAATCAGCTTGTCTCCCCCCGAGCTATTTCTCACATGCAAAATTTCCTCATAAGACTACAATCTTTTTGTTGCAACTATCTAGTCCTAATTAGACTTAGCTCCAGGCTCCAAGAACCTACCTGACATCTGAGCATAGTGTTATCATTTTAATCTTCATCCTTTTTCCTCTTTTCTGATCTTAGGTACACTTACCCTCTTGATCTTTTTTCCATGAGAATATTTCTCCAAGGAAATTAGTTAGGAATGGGTAACTACCAACCTAACTACCTAACATGTGAGAAATATATAATTTTCATCATATTAATATTTTTACTTAATTACAATAAATAATTATATAAACTTATAATAATATTCAATTTGTTTAGCTGCAGTAATTCAAATATTTACAATTACTGGGGACATCACATATTCTCCCCCAAGATTAAACATCTTCCCGATGTTTCTCTACTGGAAATGGATTTGGAAAATTCTTCCTCATAACTTGTTCATCTTCCCAGGTTACCTCCTTGTTATAGACATTTTTGTGCCTTGCAGCTATAAGCATGAAATGTCCATAATCTAAAGGATCCAAAGTCCCTAAACATGTTGTTCCTACCCCTAGAGGAACAAGGCTAACAAACCACAGCAATTCACAGAAGTTCTCCACCAGAAACTGCTCAAAAACAAGTCAATTCAGGATCAATTCAGAGGCTCCACTAGCTGTCTGCACTGAAATGCAAAGTCTGCACTGGCTACCTGCACTGCAATGCAGGTAGAAGCACTACCAGGGTGCGCTGAATGAGAATTGACAAATGGCAAGTTCATTCAACAAGGTGTCAAGACCCTGGAAGCTTCCAGAATCTTGCTCAATGACACTTGCCTCAGTGAATTCGACTAGTGATGAGTAAGAGGCTCTCAATCTCCAAGTGGAAGCAAGAACCTCCAAGTGGAAGAAAGAACTGACAGAGGGAGAGGACACTAGTCAGATCTCAAGCTGACTCATCCTCTCTCCAAACATCTATATATGGATCTCTCCTCCATGAGATCTAGGGGGTTGGAATTTTGTTATTGCAAAGAATTGTTGTTGGTTTGAGATTGGAATCATTGGGTGCTTAATGCTTTGAGGGAAGGTGAAGATAGGAATTTCATTTGCTGGGAAGGAGATGCTGGATTGGAGCCCTCTGGGTTGTATCTCTTCCTGAACCTTGTTATTCATCAATAAAGCTATCTTGGTTTCTCCTATATACTGGTGTATCTTTGATGTATGATTGCATTAGTATGTTTAGTTTATTTCTAATCCTGAACTAGTTATGAATATGAATCTATGTCTTTGTGTAGTGTTCTCTTCTTGTGATCTCTCAGAAACCTCTTGAAGCTGGGCGAGCGAGAAGGCAAGTAGCTGGGAACTCCCAAAGAGAAGAGGAACCGGATCGAGGGACAAACGGAAGACACCGGTTAGTCCATCCATCTCTCTTCATTCTTAATTCATAAAGGAAGAATACTAGAGTAGCTGTTTTTGTTTGTTGCTAAGGCACTGTCACACCTTAGGTGGATAGGATCGTCCTGCATAGGCATTTTTCCCCACAAAAAATTGGCGACTCCGCTGGGGAGATCTGTTTAGTCATTTTATTTGTGTCTCTATCATTGTTTGTTTCATAGACTCAACAGCAACAATCGAACTGCATCTCCTATTCTCAGATGCAAAGTAGACAGCTGCTGCTTTGATCCAATCACTGGATTTGTCTATGATCTGAACAATGGATTCACAAATGATTCGGTGATCCTTTGTGATAGATCTTAGCCCTTCCTCAAAGCATCCCTTTGATTGTACCTTGCTTGTTGCTTTGATTTGGCCTGAAACTGTAGATTAAATAGCAAACTGTGACCCAGAACCCAGTGAGAAACTCTCGTTTCTCCTTCAGCGCAGAACCTATGAAGAGGTTTTGCATTTCAACACAGGTCCCGTGAAGGCTACCTGCGTTGAATGTCAAAACCCCTATGTTGAGGGTGCGCTGATCCAGTTAGGCCTTGTGCAGCTGGGGTTCTCTTCTCTGTTTTGCCTTGTTTTGATCTCTGATTTTTGCAGCCTGTAACCAACATAGGTACCTGTCTGATAACTCCTTTTCTCTGCTTAAATTCTGCCTCCTTTTGTACAAAAAGACTGTGAGTGTTTTTATGTGTTTGTGGCGTCATTTACAATTTTCCTTTGCAAGAGTGAAATAGTCATCCTGTAGCCCTTGATTCAGATCTGTTGATTGTGATCTTAGGAGAGAGTTCATTGGCTGTTTACAGTTGATTATACATTTACTTTTGCTTTTGGTTTGAGTTTGTCTCTTTTAAGTGTCGAAACAAGTATTCATTTCGGAAATCGTTAAGTGTTGTAATCTCTTCTACCCTCTCTGATTTTGAAAAAGTAAACTTGTTTGTGTTTGTCATTTAAAAGCAAATTCAAAGTTGTACAAAAAGCTTTCTTTGTAGGCATCAATACTAAGAAAGCGGAAAACAAACACCTGCATTGTGCATTTTCATCTTGATAGTTTGCATGTTTGATTTAGGAAAAGTGCATTAGAGTGTGCTGATTTCTCTTTGAGAAAAGATGGTGTCTTTCTTTTCCCTTTGTAGCTAGGATTTTCATAAGTTGAAAAGATATAAAGCTTGCTTATCATCTTTAGACTGCATTTAGGAATTGTATCATACATCTCATGGTGAACCTCAAAAGGAAAACTTCTAAAAAGATCAACCTAAAATAAATTGAATGAACTTAACAACTCTTTGCAACATAACGCACAACATAGAGGTCTAGGCTAGAGATGTGTTCCGGTGTCGTAAAGCCTGGTGACTGTCGATCTCGTTGATGGTGGGTGATTCCTCCTGAGGGACGATAGCACCAGTACGGATTGTGCCCCCACGTACCGTCGCGTATATATTGGGAGACCCCTATAGACATAAAACCTTTATTCTTAGGAAGCCGTGTCGGCCGCCCTACTGATCGCAATGCACTGAACACAGCATTCAGGAAGATCGACCGCCCGTACCCTAAAAAGTATTCTGCGGTTTTGCGAAAAGTTTGGAACACCCTCTACCTAGAACTCCAGAGCAGTTCCTTTTGGCCTTTTTCAGACTCTATAACGGAAAAAGTCCATCCGAGCATTTGTCACTTCGGGCTCGTTAAAACATCGAAGGAGACTAGAGTCATCTTTAGCTTTTTCTCGACTCTTTAAAATTGAAACAGTAAGTTGTGTCTAAAGCGTCGTTAAAATTTATTTTAAATGGAACAATCACCCCTTCTTCCTGCGTTGATCTTTAGGATGAGAAAATGGAGCACACCAACCAAGGAATTCCCCTTGGTGGAAATCCTAGTCCCTTCTCCTCTTGGGGAGATGTTGGTGCGCCTCATATGGCCACATTGTCGCTTCCAGGACTGACAATTGGCTTGCCGGTCTGGCTCTTCTCAACTAATGTCGTTCAGAACACCACTATTCCTGAACAGTCGAATCAACAGTTAGACCAGACCAGAGTTGCCCACCAGCCTTCTACTTCATCTAATTCTTCCTCTCCTCCTTCCTCTTCGCTTGATGGAACTGGCAAAACAAAAAACCAAGTTCCTAAGAAGAAGAAGGAAAAGAAGAAGAAAGAGAAGAAGAAGAAGGAGCCAAAAGCGACTAGAGGCAAACAAGTGGCATCTAACAGAAATCCACACACAGCACTGACTAGGCCTAAATCGCCATGTGTCATATGCAAAGGACACCACTTCCACAGAGATTGTCCCTGCATCCCTCGGATACTAAGGGACTGGTCTCCCCGTTTGCACAATTTGGTGGCGTCAACCTCTGATAGCCATGTTGACAGCTCACCGTCAACTAGTGAAAGTGAAGTCACAGGACAGAGAGGGAAAGATAAATTTCCTTGCAAACTGTGTGAAGGTGACCATGCCATCCACCATTGTCCCTTCTTAGATGAGGCTAAAAGAGTTTTGGAAGATCGTCCGATTTTACAAGCGCAACTTCCTCCTGGATATCAAAAACTCCTGCCAAGTCCTTCACCAGTTGAGAACCCAGCTGGCCCGCTCAGGTGGTCAGCCGAAGCACCTATCATTGAGGATGAACCTTCTGAATCCATACCTGACGAAAGTCAAAAGGTTGAGGCGGCAGTTAACCCAGTTTTGCCTTCAAAGGCTCTCTCCTCGAATGATACCATCAAAAAGGAGAATAAAGACGACACCATCCAAATTCTCTTCATCAACACAGACTCCAATGGACAAGGGGGAAATTTGCCCATTCCTTTATCGCAGGAAGGAACTTCGTCAGAGTCATACCCGGCCATCTATTCGGTCCCACCACCAAGCAACCTAGTTGTCTCGATCGACTGGAACCAACTAGGCAGACCCCGTTTGCCAGCAAGCATACCATTCAGGATTATCGTTCAAATATACATAATGGTAATGGCTGGCACCATCATTGATGAGGGGGCATCTGTGAGTATCCTTTCCTCTATTGCTTGGAAAGCGCTTGGTTCGCCAGCGCTTTTGCCTGAAATGAGAAATCTGACAGGCTTTGATAAAGGAACCAGTCGACCTTTAGGCATCCTCCCCAATGTGCCCATAACATTGAAAGGGAAGACCGTTCAAATGAACGTGATGGTTGTTCAAGGACCCTTGGATTATAACCTACTCCTTGGACGAGACTATATATATTGCATGGGAGCCATCGTCTCCTCACTCTTTAGAGTAATGTGTTTTCCGCACGAAGGAAGAGTGGTCAAGCTCGTGGACCAGCTTTCATTTCCCAGATCACGCATCGAAAATAGTCATATACCATCCCTAAATGGTCTCTTCACACAAGAAATGTCTCAACCCACGGTCCGTCCTCCTGATGAGTGCGAGTAATCCAGGAGGATATGAATGGAACCCAGGGGGCATGCGTCCTGGTCTGCTTCGGCAGGAAAACTTTGGGTATAAGGTAGGTTTCCGCGGGAGAATATGACTAGTCTGTACCCCGTCCGTCTAGGAAGAAGGGTTATTCTAGAATAATATTCTTTTGTCAAAGTTATGTGAGTTGGCGGGCATCGTCGCTCACCGTTGTCTATTTCGATAGACATCGCTGAGGAAGTGTTTTATTCGTGGCCGCAAACGAGACAATCTTTGGGTAACCTGAAAGAGGTAGGCCTCTCCCGGTAAAACAAATGTTTTATTGGACTAAAGAAGGGGTAACCTTGAAATCGTATTTTATGCCTGGGGGCATGCAAACCTCTTGGAGTGCAAGCAAGGGGCGGCTATTTATTTTTTAAATTTTTAGGTAAAACCTTTAAACCTGTAGGTCTAACCCTTTAAACTCGTAGGATTAGTCGTTTCCAAACTTGCATAACGAAAGGATCCAGAGCAAAGCTTTGTAAGATGAAGCTCCATAAAAAATAGAATCTTAATGAGACATTCTTATCATATGACTGGGTATTCGAGCAGTTTTAGCACACAGTTCATGCTCATTAAAAAATAAATGCAATATTCGAGCAGTTTTAGCACACAGTTCATGCTCGTTAAAAAATAAACGCAAGATCCGAGCAGTTTTAGCGCATAGTTCATGCTCGTTAGAAAATAAACATAAGATCGAGCAAGTGTTTCAATCCACGTTTAAGCTCGTTAAAAAATGAACTACTTGGTAAATAACCACAGTGAATGTAATATCATCAGCCATTAAAGCCTTGGTCGTGTTTGCACCGTCACCCCCACTTTTCCATTGGCCGATCGTTCACCTCCATATGATTGTTTACCCATTTTGAGGAATAGCTGCGAAGAGTGATTTCACTAGCCATCCTTGTGACACTGTCGTGATTGGAAAATTCCAAGCCTTACCTGGAATCAGCTGCTAACCCGTTTCATCACTCGTTCCTCAAAAGACAAGTCTTCTTTAAGCTCTTTTCATCTGACTCGTAAAATATGAAAAGATTGCCGATTTTTGGCCTTCCAGCTCGTTAAAGCGACCGGAAGTTCTATCCCTCCTCTAGATTTTAATCTTTTTGGACCTGAGGGATTATTGCACAAAAAGATCGAGCGCTTGTTTTGTTGGGCTCGTTAAAACTACCGAAAACTCATCCCTTCTGTATTGTTTTATACTTTTTCAGACTTAAGGGATTAGATGACGAAAAAGGACTTTCGGAGTTGACTTTACGTACCTTTTCAGACTCTCTAAAAATGAAAAGGACCGAGTTATCTTTGTCACTAGACTCGTTAAAATCATTAAATAGCGACAAACTTGTCTTTAGACGAGAACGATTTTCACTATCGCTAGGCTCGTTAAAACATAGCGATGGGCTTGCCCGAAGGGCAAGTTATAGAACAAGCATATGTTATCCTCCTCAAGCTTGAAAAAAATAAAGAGGTACTGGTCAGCAATGACTGGGGAAAAATTGGGAGAAACTCAAGAAAACTTTGATGGTAGCAAGTCACTCTTGAACATGACACTTTTCCTCCGTACCACAGTCGGGTTGGGTTGTTTCATTCACCGGTCACATCACCATGGTCTCACCATACCATCCATATTTGGGGTAATGCTACCGATCCATCGCATAAGTGTCGCCATATGTTCAAGAGAAGTCGTTCAGAGAAGTCAACCGTGTCCCATCCACTGCCATACATTATCCTTCATCCTTTCATGACCGCCACCCTAAATCATATGTCATCAGATCGTTTTCACCTCCATCAAAATCATTTGCTCCGTTCCGTGTCACTGATGTGGGATTCATTAAGGCCCTCCTTTGACGGATCGCTTCTTGTCGACATCAGCTCATTATCCAAGAAGTTGATCTAGGAACAACCGCTTCAGTACTTTGAAGCTTGCATGCCTCAATGGCAAGTTTCTCACTTCCGGCGACAGGTATACATCAATGACCTTCGACCGAAATATTTTGCGTGGTGTTCAATGCCAAGTCCTTTATTCACACCACGTGAATTGTATTGCAGTACCTAGAGGGTCATTATCATTATCGGTGATTCCTCTCGCGCTTGTTAACAGTTTACCTCACTGACCGGTAATCAAGCGATGTCTTTCCATGTTCGACTTCAGAACATTTCTCACATGGATCGACTTGTACTTAGAGTGAAGATCGAACGAGTTTGAAGACCCCAGATCTAGTTTCATCCATCCGGGCTGCGATATATATTCAGTGAAGATAAAGACATTGACATGTACATCATTGCAGCAGATAATCATCCTACCCAAAGGATGATAATTTCATCAAAATTATCAGTCTACCATCAGACGATTGTCTGTTCTATGTACAGAAAAATGAATTTATAAAGCTGAGCATGGGAATGCCCTTCTCAGCTAGATCATGAAATCAGTATGAAAAATAATGTATTGCATTGTATCTTATTACAGGTCTCCTCCCAGCAATGAATGAACTTCAGATCCTCCTGATAAAGCATTTCACCTGATAAATGACCTCATACTTTAGGGGGAAACTATTATAGACATTTTTGTGCCTTGCAGCTATAAGCATGAAATGTCCATAATCTAAAGGATCCAAAGTCCCTAAACATGTTGTTCCTACCCCTAGAGGAACAAGGCTAACAAACCACAGCAATTCACAGAAGTTCTCCACCAGAAACTGCTCAAAAACAAGTCAATTCAGGATCAATTCAGAGGCTCCACTAGCTGTCTGCGCTGAAATTCAAATTCTGCACTGGCTACCTGCACTGCAACGCAGGTAGAAGCACTACCAGGGTGCGTTGAACGAGAATTGACAAATGGCAAGTTCATTCAACAAGGTGTCAAGACCCTGGAAGCTTCTAGAATCTTGCTCAATGACACTTGCCTCAGTGAATTCGACTAGTGATGAGTAAGAGGCTCTCAATCTCCAAGTGGAAGCAAGAACCTCCAAGTGGAAGCAAGAACTGACAGAGGGAGAGGACACTAGTCAGATCTCAAGCTGACTCATCCTCTCTCCAAACATCTATATATGGATCTCTCCTCCATGAGATCTAGGGGGCTGGAATTTTGTTATTGCAAAGAATTGTTGTTGGTTTGAGATTGGAATCATTGGGTGCTTAATGCTTTGAGGGAATGTGAAGATAGGAATTTCATTTGCTGGGAAGGAGATGCTGGATTGGAGCCCTCTGGGTTGTATCTCTTCCTGAACCTTGTTATTCATCAATAAAGCTATCTTGGTTTCTCTTATATACTGGTGTATCCTTGATGTATGATTGCATTAGTATGTTTAGTTTATTTCTAATCCTGAACTAGTTATGAATATGAATCTATGTCTTTGTTTAGTGTTCTCTTCTTGTGGTCTTGCAGAAACCTCTTGAAGCTGGGCAAGCGAGAAGGCAAGTAGCTGGGAACTCCCAAAGAGAAGAGGAACCGGATCGAGGGACAAACGGAAGACACCGTTTAGTCCATCCATCTCTCTTCATTCTTAATTCATAAAGGAAGAATACTAGAGTAGCTGTTTCTGTTTGTTGCTAAGGCACTGTCACACCTTAGGTGGATAGGATCGTCCTGCATAGGCATTTTTCCCCACAACACTCCTCTGACCCAAAGTGTTGCCATTACACTTTCACTTGGATGATAAATCATTTCCGCATCATTACTTCTCTCCGATCGAGTGTACCCAGGGGTTCAACCAAGAACTCACCTTCCGATTCGACCTATACACAAAAAAAAATTAGTTAGTCCTTTCCTTTGGTAATTAGTCTTGCAACCTATTCATAGTACAAAATGGTTCTTCTAATTTACCTGTATATCTAGCCAATTGATTATATGGTTAGGATCATATATGTATTTTTTTAATACAGAAACATGAAAAACATTATGCACATGAATATGGCTGGGTAAGGCAAGCTGGTAAGCCACCAGCCCAATTCGAGCCAAAATTTGGAAAGGACCACAGAATCGGGGTGCTAATTTAGCACATCTGCTCCATTGCAATGTACTCTTCTTGGCTTGTACACGAACATAAACATGATCTCCAACTTGAAATTCCCGGAAACTTCTCTTTCGATCAGAAAAATTCTTTTGTCAATCTTAAGCAGCCTTTAAATTGGAAGATACTTTTTTAACCAAATCCTCCATTTCTTTTAACATGTCTGGTCCTAGCATCAATTTATCCTTTGGGCCACCCTAACTCAAGGGTGTCCTGCACTTATGTCCATATAATTCTTCAAACAAACTCATCTGTAGAGATGTATGGTAACAGTTGTTGTAAGCAAACTCTACCAAATATATGTAATCCTCCCATTTAGATGATTGTTTCATTATGTAAGTTCGCAGCATATCTTCTACTATTTGATTTACTCGCTTAGTCTTCCCATCCATTTGAGGGTGGTAAGTAGTGCTGAAATGCAGCTGTGTGCCTAAACCTCCAAATAAGGCCTTCCAGAAAGCTTATGTAAATTTTACGTCATGATCGAAAATTATAATCTTTGGTATTCCATGTAATCTAAAAATGGTTTTCATGAATATGTTAGCAATTTGTACAGCCTTGTAAGTTGATTGTACTGGTATGAAGTGAGCATATTTTCTCAACTTATCTACTACCACCATTATTGAGTCATTCTTCTTTTTAGACTTAGGTAGTCCTATAATAAAATCGATGGAAATGGTTTCCCACTTCCATTCTGGAATAGGAAACGGGTGGAGTAATCTAGCTGGGTGACAGTGTTCCACTTTCACTTGCTGGCATTCCAGACAGTGAGCCAAATACTCAGCTACTTCTTTCTTCATACTGGGCCAGAAATATTCCTTTCTGAGTGCAGTAATTAACTTCTAGTATCTGAGGTGGCCTGCATACGGAATTTTATGATATTCATCTAAAATTAAATTTTTAATATTTTTTCTGGTTAGGTACATACATTCTCCCTCTATAAATCAGTATATCTTCTTGATTTACCTCATAACCCAACTGTTTTTCATTGTTGTTTAAAATTTTAGCTTGCTACCATAAAAATTTATATTCTGGATCCTGCATTTCTACCTCTTTAATCTGCTCATTAAATGTAGTTTGTAATTCACTAAAAGAGACCTCATATATATAGTTTACCTTCTGACTTAAGGCATCCACGACTCGATTCTCCTTTCCTTTCAAGTGCTTGATTTCAAAATAAAATTCACTTAGGAAGTCGACCCAATGAGCTTGCCTAGCATTCAAAGTGGGCTGCTTAAAATAGTTAGTTAAACTATGATGATTAGTCATTAATAGAAATTTCTTACCCATCAAGTAATGTCGCCACATCTTTAATGCATGAATGGTTGCAGTTAGCTCTAAGTCAAATGCTGAATATTTTTTCTCATGTTCCTTAAGCTTCTTAGACTCATAGGCAATAACCCTTCCCTCCTGCATTAGTACGCCACCTACACCTTCCTTGTTGGCATCTGTACAAACCACATAATCTTTATTCGGATCTGCAATGCTCAAAATGGGCGCAGTGGTGAGTAAATGTTTAAGCTGATAAAAACTCCTTTGACAATCCATGGTCCACTTAAAATTTTTTCCTTTCTTTTGCATAGAGGTAATGGGATATGCCACCTTGGAAAATCCTTAAACAAATTGCCTATAGTATTTGGCTAGACCCATAAATGATCTTATATCAGCCACGTCTTTTGGTACTGGCCACTCCATTATAGTTTTTATTTTCTCTAGATCCACAAAAATTCCATCCTTGGTAATGACATGTCCTAAATACTAGATTTGTTCTTTAAAGAAATCACATTTGTTGTACTTGGCATATAGTTGATGTTCTCTTAAAACTTGTAGAACAATACGAAGATGTTCTTTATGTTCTTCTATATTCCGAGAGTAAATTAGTATGTCATCGATAAAAATCAACACAAATTTATCCAAATACTGATGAAATATATTGTTCATGAGGCACATGAAGGTCGCGGGAGCATTAGTTAGCCCAAAGGGCAACACAACGAACTCATAATGCCCATAATGAGTTCTAAAGGTTTTTTTGCTATATCTTCTTCCTTTATTCTAATCTGATGGTAACCTGAACGAAGGTCGATCTTTGAAAACACAGTCGCACCCTTCACCTGATCAAACAACTCATCTATACGAGGTAAAGGGTATTTATTCTTGATGGTCAATTTATTTAACTGACGGTAATCCATGCACATTCGCAAGGTTCCATCCTTCTTCTTAACAAAAAGCATTAGAGCTCCCCAAGGTGATACACTTGGGTGGATATATTTTTTATCAAGTAGTTCTTGTAGCTGCATTTTTAATTCTATTAACTCTGGTATGCTCATGCGATAAGGAGCTCGGGATACCGGGGCAGCTCTCGAAATCAACTCAATGGTGAAATCTATATCCCTCTTTGGAGGAAGTCCTAGGGTTTCTTCAGGAAACATGTTCGAAAAATTCTGCACCACAGGTATATTTTCTAAAGAAACAAATTTTTCCTTTGAATTAGCATATCCTACCTGTATTGCATAAATTTGACATCCTTTTCTAATACATTTTGCTAATTTAGAGGTTGTTACTAGTCTTAATTTCAATGGTCTTAGTATGCCTCGAATTTCCTGCCTCTTTCCCTCTTCATCCATATAATTAATAGTTTTAGTTTTACAGTTAATGAGGGACTGATGTTTTTCCAACCAGTCCATGCCTATTAGGATATCATACGATCCTAGGGGTAACACATTCAAGTCTTCCATGACAGACTGACCAGCTAACTTTAGGGGACAATTACTGACCTTGGCCAACACCCTTCTCTTTGCTCCTGTGGTTAGTTGTACTAACCAAGGATTCTTAAACTTGATAGCTTGCAAACAACATTGTTCTACTACTTTGGCTCTAATATAACTCAAAGTAGCTCCTAGATCAATTAAAATAGATATAGTTTGGTCGACGATTTTACCTTCAAATTTTATCATGGTTGGTTGGTATTTCACCTGATGGTCTTCAAGGGCAGCATTGATTTTAGGAATACTTCTTGCCACTTCTCCCACAGTTGATGCTTCTTGAATCTATGCAACCTGATCAGTTCCCTTATGGTATGGATAGTTTTTGACGTAATGTGGTCCTCCACATCCCCAACACTGTACTGGAGGTCTAGCTACTACTTCCACTTCAGTTCTGCCCGACTTCTCATTTGTTTTAGACTCACTTGGAAGTTTGAATCTGGGTTGATTTATGTTCATATTCCTATTTTTTGCCCTTTATGGGGTCCCTTGTTGACTATGGCCTTATTTCCCTTGCTGTTAGAGGTAAAATTAATCCCCTTTTTGTCATCCCATCTCTTTCCCACATCTCCCTTTTTCCTATTTTGTTGATAGCATAATTGAGCCTTTCATATAACTTCATCCATGGTTTTCAGGTTATCAAACTCGAGACACTCTTTCATGAACAACAACAGCCTGTTGATAAATCATTGCACTTTCGATTTTTCTTCTTGTATGTAAGGAACATACCAAAGCAAGGACATAAATTTTGCTATGAACTCATCCATAGACAACTGACCCAATCGAAGATCATGAAACTCTTTTGCCTTTTCATCATAAAATATTTCAGTTAAATATTTCTCCTTAAAATACTTTTGAAAATTTTCCCAAGTTATGCTCTGCTCATTTACTCCACATATCATTTTTACTTCCTCCCACCATAGGGTGGCTTTTCCTTGCAGCTGAAAGATGGCCAAGTGAGCCTTTAAATTATGGTCATATTCATATAGCTGAAAATACTTATTCATATTGATAAGCCAGGCTTCAGCTGCCTCTTCCTATTCACCATCAAAGAGGGGAGGTTTTATTTTCCAAAATTCTCCTTGTAATTCTATTTTCTGTCTTTTCTATGTTTTGTGTTCAGATACATTACCAAATTCTTCCTCTTGATTTTCTTCCCCGCCTTCTATTTCCAAATTTTGGGTTCGAAATTCTTGTTCGCCAGCCATTTTTCCATGATCAGGACTGGGAATTGGTTGTCGCTAATTCTATCTATCAGATAGACTATTCGTGATATTTTCCTTCCCCTGCATTAGCCTTTCATTATTTTCCTATAACCGGGCCAATTCATCCTTCAGTTCTTGTACAATTTCCAAGATTGCAGTATTGGTATTGTGCAACCCTTGCCCCAACTATACCCATACCTCAGGATTGGATTCTTGAAAAGATGTTGGTCTTGTTCCTATCATGGGTCTGTGTGGTGTAATTCCATCCCTCCTCATGTTGGCTGCTTTTCTTTCCTTCTCTGTGCACATCACAAATGTTGTTAGTCACTTACTTTCTAGAGGTCTCAGCTTTGTAACCTAACTGCTCTGATACCACATGTCACACACCCATGTTTCACCATGTAAAAAAATAAAATTAAATGACTGAGAATTAGGATAGTAAAAACAAATGTTACTTCTAGTACTAAGAATATTCAAACTTGTCACGTTAATTAGCGGTAGCATTAAAACATTATAATAAATCTTTGTGTATTTCACTTATAACAAAGTCATAACTTTAAAGGGTTCGATTCTCCACGAGTTCACCCATATATTACTAAGTTACTACTTAAACTTCACACACAGATTAAATCACCATCCTTACTTACTGTACTCATGGTATTTATGTTTCACGGTTTGTCCATTAATTACTGCTTTAATTCTTACTGGGTTTTATGACGGACCTAAGCTCGGCAATATTACATCTCTAGAGTCTCTGGATGCTATACAACTGACCCTTTTGGCCTCGGGAGGTGCTCCCCATCCACGGTCACCTAGTGATGCATTGCATCAGACGGTGGAGAGTAATCTTTTTGTTCTATGCATTTGTCATCGCTTCATTGTCTTCACATTTCCTCCTTCCTAGTTCAGTCATTATGCTTCAGGGCAAAGGTGCTATCGCATTTACACAGGTGATCTCAAATAGTGGTTTCTCCGATAACCTTTATTGGCATAATTCCATGGTTCCTAGGCTTCTTCGTTGGCCTTTATCCTCGAGTCATACCACCATCTCCAAGCGGGATAGCTCCAACACATACTTCCCAGCACTTATGTTTTTGACTCTCTGCTACAAGAAGGGTATCCATACATTTTCATTTCTAGGTAATGTTTATATGTTCAATGTAGGAGTTTGTAACTTTTTTTATTATTTTCTTTTAAAATAGTTATTAGTTTATAACCCTTTGCTATTATGGCCCAGGGGATCTGGAGGGTTTCGTCATCGTTCAAGATTTGGAATGGATTCCAGAACCTAAGTCCTCTACTTGGCTTGCAGAGTTTGGTGGAGAATGGACAAGTTTAACATCCATGTATTGAGCTTCGCCCAACTGCATTTCCATCTAGGTTTTAGCATAGTAAGGCTTTGGCTTCAAGAGTTTATAATTCTTTTGCTGAAAACTGTTGGCTCAACCTTGTATGCAATATTTAGGCTTGATCTCTAACTTACATGAATTCTATTTAAAGTAAGAATTCATTGGTTTTGGATTTGGCCTAGGAGTTTATGGTTGTAATAATTTTTTTGAATGAAAGCCCTTGGTTGCTTGTTAGAAACCTGGTCCAGACTTGGTCCTCACCTTTCTTTTGATATGGTTCCATGATGAGCTATTGGTTTGACGAGAAGGCACGTTTTGGTTCATATGTGACAAGCCCTCTCGAGACAATATAATGATTTATGTTAAATATTATCGAACTTTCCAAAATGACTTTACTGCCTATGTATTATTATTAGCATGAGTTTTTATAGTTAATTTCTTAACCAAGGGTTTAAAGTCATGTTATACCTATAACTCACAATTGCATGTAAATCTATGAGTATCTGAATATATGATAGTAGGATGTTCGAATGATTCTTGACTCTTTTTCTTGAAGTTGTAAATCATGCTTCCAATTTCACTAATTTAACCCCTTTTTCCTTTTGGCTAGTTCGAACATAATACAAGATTTTCTATGTTCTGTTAAATTTTTTTATTCAAATACTCTGCTTGTAGCAGTGCTTATGTGCCTAGAATTTCTACCCCTTGTTCTATGAGAAACTAGTGACATATTAGTTTGTTTTCTCTTTTTAGAATAAAAAATAAGCTTCTTATGTCAATTTCCTACTTCGAAATGTAAATAATTATTCTATAATTTCTGAATGCATTGACTTGCATGTATTTTTAATACAAAGTAACGAGAATTGTCTCTTTAATTTCTAGAAAAACTACTCGTCTAAAAATCAGAAAGATTAATTCCTACTACCATATAGTAGACCTTCTACCTATACAACATGAGATTTTACTTATCTGAGTATTCGCTAACTTCTAGTCGTCAGTCTGATACTAGACCTTAGATTACTTTCTACTTTTCCTCCCAACCGTGAGACTGGCTAATCAGCTTGTCTCCCCCCGAGCTACTTCTCACATGCAGAATTTCCTCTTAAGACTACAGTATTTTTGTTACAACTATCTGGTCCTAATCAGACTTAGCTCTAGGCTCCAGGTCCTAATCAGACTTAGCTCCAAGCTCCAGAAACCCGCCTAACATCTTAGCACAATGTTATCATTTTAATCTTCATTTTTTTCCTCTTTTCTGATCCGCCTAACATCTCAGCACAATGTTATCATTTTAATCTTCATTTTTTTCCTCTTTTCTGATCTCAGGTACACTTACCCTCTTGATCTTTTTTCTTTGAGAATAAATCTCCAAGGAAATTAGTTAGGAATGGGTAACTACCAACCTAACTACCTTACATGTGAGAAATATGTAACTGTCATCATATTAATATTTTTACTTAATCACAATAAATAGTTATATAAACTTATAATAGTATTTAGTTTTTTTAGCTACAGTAATTCAAATATTTACAATTATTGGGGAAATCACAAAAAATTTGATAATTTATATGCCTAGGTCGATGGCAGCAACAACAATACACATTCCTTAACTATTTTGTTATCATTATTGTTTACTAACATGACCACCCTGGTCTATTTTCCTAGGTTGATCCTATACTACCCTCCACCAAAGTTATTCTTTTATATTTCTCTTGATAAAGGCAAAGATCTCACTTCCCATTCACAATTATTCATTAGTAGCGATAAAATTGTTTGATGATTCCTATAAACTTTGCTTTGTATTCTTATTCAAAGTATTAGATAAGACTCGAGTTAATTCATATGTATTTTGATTTTGATTTGGTTTTTTGTGTTTTCTGTTGTGCGACCCCTTGTATGAGAGGAAAGAGATCTATGAGTTGTAGAAGGATATCAACAAACATAACAAAAACCAGACAAATAATTATATTAACGAACTTTTTTCTAAATTCCATAATTCACTTTCCCCTTTTATTTCATTATCTTCATCAAAAATATTATTTTTTCCATTCCTTGTTTATCAATAATATGATGGTTTTTCACAAACATTATTTAATTATATTATTTATCCTAGATAAAAAGTGCATAAATCACTCGATATATTGGATGTTTCCAAAAATAAATTTAAAAAATATATTTTTAATTATAGTAATCACTACTAAGTTCACACATTTACACTTTGGTAAATAGGTTATTTTTCATGGAATTTAATTTTATGTGGTTTTCCTATAAAGCTTAACAATGAAAAATCATTTCATAAATATTTAAAAATCCTGGCATAATATTGCAACTACATCCATAAATTATGGCAAAAAAATTATCTACATAGCATAAAAACTGCAATAAAACTTTAAAGTTATGATCCAATCACATGTTTAAATTTTTTTAATAATGTTAAAAAATAAATATCTGTTTTTCAAAATTAAATATTATAACTTAAATTGATAATTAAGAATGATAAACCAACAAATCTAGCTAAAATTCTATCTTAGATTAATAACACAAAGCAAATAATAAATTACATATACAACTTAATTAATATTTACTATCCTTAATTTAAAATGTAATTTGATTAATTTTACTTCATGTTATTTTTTAGGAAAATTAATGTTAAAACATTGCACTTAATAGATTATTTATGTTAAAGCATTGCACCCATTAGATTTATGTTAGCTTTAACGGTTTTTTTGTGAAGGCTGGGTTTCTAAGTATTAATTCCAATTAATAACAGTGTGATAATTAAATATAAGCTAGGACTTTTATACAGTAATTGGGCATTATCCGGAAAAGACTTACTATATTCAATTCTTATCTTAGGTCTGGGTGACATTGAATGCCAGTTTAAAAAAGTTATATATATTTCTCAGACCAGAAAGTTACTCTTAGCTGTGGTGATAAGGACATTGACTGCCAGTTCTCCCCATTGAGTTTTATATATATGTATATTTTCTCAGACCAGAAAGCTACTGGTCCTGATTTGGGCATGCTTTAAAAAAAAAAAGTTCTTTTCTTTCATAATTTCATTAAATAACTGTTTTTGCACCTTTTTTTTCGTTTTTAATCTCACCACAAAACTGCTTTTGCTTTTATTATTTTTTTAAGATTTTGTTGATTTTGTTTTTTATTACAATGTGTTAACTAAAAAAATATTATTTCTGGAAAGTAAATATATTATTATTAACCACAGTTGGAGTAAGAATATAGCAATTCATTTATGATTTTTTTATTATTATTATTAATTATTTATGATTATTTTTATTTTATTTTTATTAGTTAAGGTTTAATTATAAATATTTATTTATTGTTTAATATAAAATATTAAATAAATAATTTTTGTTTCATTTTATTGGTGAAAAGAATTATAGCTTTATTGCATTACTATATTCGAAATAAAAGAAACAAAAAGAAAAGAGGAAAAATTAGAAAAATCAAAATTAAAAAGTCATAAATTTAAATTTAAAAGAAAAGGTAAGAAGAAAATTTATGAATAATATAACAAGTTAAAAGATTCCTAAAGCTATAAAGAAAAAAAAAAATTGCAACATTATATACATTAAATAATATATATTATTAGCATAGTTATGTAGATATACATGTTTATTTTGAAATAGGGCTTTTATAATTTTAATTTAATTATAAATACTTATTAGACATGGTAAGAATTTATTTCCATAGAATTTTCTTAGTAATATACATAAATCATTGAGGTTTATTTCCAAAGTAGTTATGCATTTTTTGCCCTTTTAATTAAATTCATTAATTAAAAAAAATCTCATTTGAACAAGTGTCATGTGAAATAAGTTATGGATATAAGAATAGATAAATAGATGGTTATAAGTTATAGTTATAAACAAAAACCCTATGTGATGGATTTGGAAGAATTTCAACAAGATGAATTATCATTAAAGTCAGAATAGGTAATGAAACTTAAACTAAAGAAAGAAGCACCCTACCTGCTATCATCCCCTCAGTGTTTCAGAGGTTTGTAGCCTGTTAGCCTTTGCCCATTGTCACTCTTTATATTCTTAGGTTCCGCTTCCCTCCCTTCTGCCTTTTTCCCTACCCTCTTGCTTTCTTTTCCATTGCATTTTCCCTTAACTAATCTACTCCCTGTCATTGACCTTATCTTGTTTCAATGCCTCTCTTTGGATGGATGGTGAGCCATGACTAGTCCAGCCCATTACTACCCCGTGGCCCAGGAAATTGCTATTTTTAGTGCCCTGGTTACCAATCGATTCATAAAGAAGCTCGCTGACATTCTAAAGGTCGAAATCTCTACCCTCTAGAATACATAGCATGCCCTCCAGTTATCTGAGTAGGGTCTTGTGGGTCAATTCATGTGTTTTCAGCCCTCTCCTCTCACTGTCCACATCTAGATAAAAAATAACTAGAAACCCATAACCAATGGTGAGGTCGCTTGGTACTTTTGTGGAAAAAGTTTTTTCACCTTTTTCTTCGAAAGTAAGTTAGACAACGATATGATCTTCAGAAGTGGACCATATTTCATTGGTCCATAGGGCCTTTACCTCGATCGATGGAGCCAAAAATTTAATCTTGATTGTGATGCTCATGCCTCCATCCTTGTTTGGGTTAAGCTCCCCTTCCTCCCCCTTCACTGTTGGAATGATGTTATCTTTAGATGAATCGAAAAAGCCCTAAGAAAATACATTGATTGTGTTGAACCCCTTGAAGGGTTATTCTTATGTGCTTGTATACTGCTATTGGGATAGGGTCCCCCAGGGTTGAGTCAAATTTTGGTTAAATTGTGTAATCTTCTTTTGTAAGCATGTAAAGTCTCCGCGAAATGTGGAAGCGGAGCGCGAAGCTAGTATGCGTCAAAGGGGCTTGAGTCCCTTAGGTGGGTAAGTGATAGAAAGTTTTGAGACCCACCCATGGTTTGCAGACCATGGCATTGTAAGCGAAATGTTATATATAGATGAGTCATAACGAGTCTAAGTATCGAAATTTTGGATAAGAATCATTGTATTGGGCAAGAAGTTGAGGCAGGAAAGATCTGTTTCCTATACTTAGGCGAAAGGGGAAGGCTCCTGCAGCTGAGTGCATGGAGACCTTGGTAAGTCCACAGGCTGAGTGCGCGGGCCCCTGCAGCTGAGTGTGCAGGGAAAGGAAGTCTATACTTGAATGATTATTCTCAATAAAGACAGTTTTGAGACTTGCATCTATGTCTTCTTTCTTACTTTTGTGAGTTTATGTATCTTCACCCTGTGTTATGATTTACATGAATTAATGCTTATTTTCTACGTGAAAATAATATATCTATAATATTTATGCATATTATGAATGAATATAAACCTTCACAAAGATTTAGAAGTTGTTTTAGTGAATTTATAGTAATTGTCTATTCGGAAGGATTAAAGGTGCGCGAAGGTAGATCTAAGCCATAAGGACTGTAGAAACCTATCAGACAGGCCTCTCGATGCAGAAACCTGGTTCTATCTTCCCTCAATACTGCTTCGGGTGAGATTGCAACCTGTGCTACACAGGTTGTTGCCGAAAGGGCCAGAAATTAGGGTTTTGTTGGTTGGCACAGATAATGTTGAACCTGGGTCAGGCCCCATCAATCCAAAAAATGGTTCCGTTTCCAGGACCAGGATCTGTCTGAGGAATGTGTGATGTCGAATAAGTGGTTCCCTACAAAGAAAGAAATTGAAAAGTGGAGCGATCAGAAGTTGCACATGTTTGCAGCTCAGGAGAACAGAAACTCGCAGTTGTCCAAGGATCAATGGCTGAATAGATACATGTACACAGGCAAGACTGAAGCCTTCTTTTGTTTCTTTCCCTGTAAGTTGCAAGAGTGGCTGTCCAAGCTAGCGAATAGTCAAGGTACGTGGAAACTTAATGGTCCTATTAAGCGGACCCCAGAACTGGTGAAGCGCTTGGAAGCTTCATAAAATAACATCACACGATCCGTTGACCACTGGATTGATAGTATCTTAGGAGGTATCATCACTGACCTCGTGATTGATACGAACATCAGCTATAGTGAAGCAGAGTGAAGGTTCTTCAAGGGGCCAAGAGGTAAGTACTTAAACTCTCTGAAGACCTGGATCAAAATGATGTTGTGTGAAAAGAGGGTTATGTCATTACATTGATGTTTGGGACTACACAAAGCAGAAATTCCTTCAGAAGAAATGAAGAATCAAGCTCTAAATACAGTTCGTTGTTAGGATCTCCTGATAATGATGACAAAGGAACTATTCTGAGAACACCATGAAGAGTGCTGGAAATAGTTAGCCAGGGTATCCCAGGGATACCCCACCTAGCCACTCCACCACCACTTCCACCTACGCCACATACACCTACCCCTACACATCCACCTCCACCTCCACCTCTGTATCAACCATTCAACATGGCAAACACGATGAAGATGCCGATCTTTAAAGGGGTGGGAAGTGAGGACCCTGAACAATTTTGGTTCATCACGAATGTTGTGTGGAAGGCACAACAGATTACTAATGATAATATGAAGAAAGCACAACTGGTCATAGCATTGCAGGACAATGCATTGACTTGGTATATCAAGTTTTGTATAGATCAACCCGACACAACGACGACAGAGACTCAACAGGCACTGAACAATGAGTTTAAAAAGCCTAAATCTTAAGCGCAGTCTGTAATAGAGTTTAAGGAAATACAACAGAGGGTAAACGAGTCCTCGTGGGACTTCGATCAGAGGCTAAAATGCCTGATCTGGCATGCTAATATGAAGATCATAGATGATCAACACAGAGACTGGTACAATTCTTCATTATTTCCTCATGTGAGATTGCCATTATCACAGCAGAAAATAGGAATGCAAGTAAAGGTTGTGGAGATCGTGATGAGGTTGGAAGCCTCACCTGTGCAGCATATGAACATTGGAGTAAAACAGATTCAGTCGCAACTAGAAAACCTACATATGGAGTTGCAGAGTTTGGAGACAGGAAAGGAAGCTCAGCTTAAGGTGCACGTAGAAGTCTGGTGCATCAAATGTAAAGATAAAGGACATGAGAAGGGTCATTATCCGATTTATCAGAATTCCCTTATTGGAGGAGGTCTTGTTCCTTTAAAACCTGAGAACATTGCGGGACTGTGTGTAGGAGTACCCTTATGGTGTGATATCTGCCAGATAACTGGGAAACACATGACCGACCATTGTCACCTCTTGTAAAAGTTTGTACAAACTCCGCAACAATTTTTTTGTATGTTTGGTAAATTTGTTGGGCATGAGAAGAGAAACTGCCAAAGCTACGAATTGATGATGGATCGAAAACATACATGTCAAATGCAAATAGAAACTCGGCCTCAGAATCAGGGTGCAGGTGCAGCGCACGGAGGATTCCAGGGCTGAGGAAGAGGAAGAGGAGGAGGGGCTGGAAGAGGTCACAGACAAGTTATTTTATACAATTGCAGAGAGGTCGGTCATTTTGCGCACGGCTTTCAAAACCTGACACATCCATCCTATTATTATTGCAGATAGTTTGACAATGTGATAGAAGATTGCCTGGTGCTGATAGCTAAAATGTAGGAGAAAAAGATGTAGACACCCACAAAAAATATAAAAATGATGAGGGCAAAACCTCGTGAAGAGGACCATAGCATTAATATAGTGACACAAAGTGGTATTGCCATGGGAGAAGATAAAGGAAAGCAGCCAGAAACTGAAGGTTGGGTGTGCAAAGTTACCGAAAAAGAAGTTGGATTTGATTTCAACAGGGTTAAATAAACTTTCATGGAAGACAAGGAGAACTTCGCTGAGGCTTCTACATCGAGAAGTCAGGAAAAATCGGTTGGAAACAATGAAGCACAAGACATGGATCCCTGACTATTAAATACTTTTCCAAAAACCTGTATGAAGTTGTTTTGGGATAGGAAGGTTGTGGAAAGGCTCCAAGAGCTCATTGAAAACTATATGGGTAAAATCAAGACTCCTCCTAAACAACATACTGTAAGGAAATTAGGTAAGCATAAGAAGAAGACAAGGAACGAAATGAGGCTAACTGTGCTGATTGGAGAGTACAAAATGGATCAAGTCATCCTGGGTCTAGGATCTAATGAGAACGTGCTGCCAAAATAGATGTGGGAAAGGATGGGGAGACCTATGCTACAATGGTCTCCTATACAACTATGCATGGCCAATCAATAGAAGATCATTCCTATGGGGTGCCTATACAGAGTAACAGTAGACATTGAAGAAGCAAGCGCTCTAGCCGACTTTCAAGTAATTGAAATAGTGGATGACAACAATCCTTACCCTACGCTATTAGGGATTTATTGGACCTTTGACATGGATGTGGTAATTAATCTGAAGAAGTGATGCATGAAATTTGAGAGGAAGGCACTCCACGTTATTGTACCACTGGATCCCATTGAAGGAGCGCGCTACACTGAACCGGTCCGCGATTATGAAGAGGAAGATGATTTGGATCAAATATACAAGATCACTGTGTGTGATGAAGATTAGATCAATCACACTATAGATGGGTGAATTACGTGGGATAGAGATAGCTCTTGTACGTCAGACTGAGATGAGGAACTTGAGCAATGGAAAAATAGTTTGCATGAAGTTTCAATGCTACGCTACAATATGATGACAAACTCGCTTCGGTGTGTATCCACAGAGTTAAGAAATATTCCTCATTATGATGGTTTAGATGATGTTAGTTTGTTTCTAGAGCACTTTGAAAGCGAGTTGCCAGAAGAGCATCGGTTCTCGGCTCTAGATCTGGCGCTGCGTGCTACGCTTTCCCGTTGGTGGCGTACGCATAAGGGTAGCTTCACTGACTAGAAAGAGTGCAAGCGAATGATGAAGCTAAGGTTCGAGTATACGAATAACCATCTAACAGAGAAACATTTAGGCAAGGATGATTTGCAAGAGAATTTGGCACAATGGACTAAATCTTGGGGCGAAGAACATCAACCGGAATGGGTACATATATTTTTCCACACCCTAGATACTATTTCGATGAACCGGTACTTGGAAACAGAGCTACGTCATGGGACAACCGAGTGGGATATCCTGAGGGAAAGTTTCTTGTTAACTTTTATCTTTGAGGATGGATTTAAATGTATTGATGAGACCCTCTAGGAAATTAAGGTCCCAATCTTCAGGATGCCTAAGGAGCCGGTAGAATGGGTTCAACTAGAATGGAATACATAGTTGTGCCATCCACTGGAATGCTACAACATGACTAGAGAAGAAGAAGAAGGGGATCCATGAAATATAAACATTCCAAAGAATGAGGGAAAGCATAAGGCTGAAGGACCCAAAGCAGTGAACCATGATATAACAAAACTTATGAAGACTACGCAAGTAAACATTGGATTTGACGCGCAGCCTAAGTTTGCAAAGATAGGCGATAATTGGGATGAAGATACAATCGATAAAGTTGCATAACTATCGCGCGAATACCAAGACTTGTTTCCTACCAAGTTCTCAGACCTAAAAGAAATAGTAGGGGATCTAGGTGTAATGAAGATCACCTTAAATCCTAATGCGAAGCCTGTGAAACAAAGACGCTACCATTTAAATCCCAAGTATAAGGAGAAGGTGTGCAAAGAGCTAGACAAAATGATGGAGGCTGGTATCATTGAGCAGGTGGAAGAATCTGATTGGGCAAGCCCTATGGTTGTTTTGGAGAATAAGCGACAAGATAAAAATCAGGATATGTGTAGATCTGCGAAATCTTAATGATGTGTGTGTTCATGACCCATTTCCAACACCATTTACAGATGAAGTCCTAGAAAATGTTGGAGGGGAGGAAGCCTATTCGTTCACTGATGGATTCTCGGGATACCATCAAATTAAGATCGTGCCAGAGGATCACAACAAGACTACCATTGCGATGGAGTGGGGATGCTTCTAGTACAACATAAAGCCATTCAGGCTGAAGAATGTGCCCACGATCTTTTCAAGGGTCGTAATTGTAGCTTTTAAGGAAATCATACATAAATTATTAGAAGTCCGTTTTGATGAATGGACAGTGTTTGGGTTGATAAAGTGCCACGTTGCAAGTCTACGCCTCATGTTGGATACTTGTTACAGATATCATACCACCCTGAATTTGAAGAAATGCATCTTTTATGTACCCTATGGGATATTTCTAGGTCATGTGGTATGCAAGAAAGGATTAATGGTAGACCCTGGGAAGATAGTTGTTATTGTCAATTTAGAGGCTCCCAATAATATAAAGCATTTGTGCACAACCTTGGGCCACACTGGTACTATAGGAATTTTATCAAAGCTTATGCGTAGAAACTGCACCAATGGAGAAATTACTGAAGAAGGACATGAATTTCTACTAGGATGAGGAATGTCAGCATAGCATGGATGTGTTAAAGGAAAAGATGATGACTGTGCCTATTTTTTTGTTCCCAGACTGGAAGAAATAATTCCATGTTCATGTGGGGCCTCCTATATTACACTAGGTGCGGTATTGACCCAACCAGGCAAAGGCGAAATTGATCATCCTATAGCCTTCGCGAGTAGGAAATTATCAAAGGCTGAGAAGAACTACTCAACTACAGAGCCCAAAGGATTGGCAATGGGGTACATGCTACAAAAATTTTGACATTACCTGTTGGGTGCGCACTTCAAGATGTATACAAATCACTCCGCTCTCAAGTACCTGGTCAACAAGCCTGCGTTGAGGGGAAGATCTGTAGGTGGTTATTTCTCTTTCAGAACTATGATTTTGAGGTGATTATGAAACTCGATCAATTGAATGTGGGGCCAGATCATCTATCCAGAATTGACACAAGCGAAGAACCCACTAGTTGGGAAGAAGGATTGTTGGATGCGTAGATCTTTGTTGTACATGTCGCAGACGATCACTTTATTGACATAATCCAGTTTCTAACCACTGGTACAACCCCAAAAGGATATTCTACATAGCAGAAAAAGGAATTGGTGGTTCGCACAACTGATTTTTCTGTGATCTCTAGACACTTATATAAAATGGGCTCTGATAAAATACTGCATCGATATGTTACGGAGTTTGATTGATCCATCATCCTCGCTGAAGCACATGGAGGAGTGGTGGGAGGACACTATGCAGGCATAGAAACTGCACAGAAGATTCTGCGTGCATGACTGTGGTGGCCAACAGTGCATAAGGATTCTAAGGCATGCGATGCTTGTCAAAGAACAGGGAAGCCTTCATGAAGGGATGAACTACCCTTAAACCCATATATTTTTTTGCAGGTGTTTGACAAATTGGAAATTGACGTTGTAGGTCTGATACAACCACCCTGGGAAAAATACAGGCACGCGGTACATTATTACTGTGACTGAGTATTTGACAAGATGGGTGGAGGCACAGTCGGTCAATGACTGTAGTGCTTCTACAGCTGCAAAATTCCTCTTTTAGTTTGTCTTTACGTGGTTGGGATGTGGTAAGATACTAATGAGAAATAGGGGTACACATTTCTTGAATGAAATCATTACCACGATGCTCGAAGAATGACGACCACTAACCCCACAGAAGCCGCAACCCCTGAAGTGGCATAGGAAATGGAAGAAAAACCCTTTGTACCAATGGTGCCAAGGTCACCTAGGCCTAAGTTGTCTGCTGTTGAGAAGAAACAAAAGAAACCGTAGCCAATTCCATTGAGATAGTCACCTAGGAAAAGCCCTGCTAAGATTCACCAAAAGGGGAAAATGGACAAGTCAAAACAATCACATGAACCCCTTGATCTTGATGAAGACGAGCTCCACGACGGCGTTGAGGAGTTGGATGCTAAAGAGGGTGAGCCTATAAATCGTCTCCCGAAGTATATCCCACCACGAAAAGGAAAATTGAAGGTACCGAAAGATCCATATACTACCAAGTTTATGGTTTCTATAACACTGCTACCAGAGAAGGTGGTACTTGAAGGAACGCTCTTAGGGCGCATTCCTGCACTCAAAATGGAAAATTGGGATCTAGGGGTTCATGAGAAACCCCCCCAGCTAGCACCAAATAAGTATTTGGTGAAGATTTACTATGAGGATACTAGAGTAACATGGCTGGAGCTAATGAAATAGGTCGCAGGGGTTGAAAAGGCAAGATTGTTGAATATGTTGTACGTGCCACATTTTAGGAGAACAATCATCAACACGGTATGTTTTCAATAAGTGCTTACCCTAGTGCATGATGGGTGTCTCTTTTTGGGAGAACCCATCCCCATTACGGACATACTGATCCACCACATTATGATGTTGCCATACCAAGGGGTGGATCCAGTCAAGCCATTTGGAGGTAAAACCAAAGAAAATCAACTCGCAGACCAAATGAAGAGCGAGTTTGGCTTAGTGAAGAAGTCGCGTGGATATTCCATCCACTCTATTACATACAAGGTGGGGCAATTTGACACACAGATCTTGGGCTACAAGATCATGAGGAAGTGTCGCACGAACGAGGTTCCGACACCAATAATTTCACTTACTACACAATGTGTTAAGGGTGTGCAGTACAATTGGCACAATACCTTTGTAAAGATTTTTTGATAAACTGTCACGAAGCACAGGATGAAGGCAAGGCATTCCATTATGCATGGAAATTTTTGTTGATTTCCCTCATCAAGTGGAGGCTACCATAAGACAGTCAATTCCCTCCAAAGGATGCTGACTTACCAGAAGCCATGAAGTTTTCTTCGCTATGGGAAATGAAGGACCCTGTAAGAGTCATGGAGACGAAGATGTTTTGGGTGCTGGTAGAGATGGATCTCTGCACTATAATCAACCAGAGGTTGAGGTTGTCTCCAACTCTATTTGAGCAATTGGAGGCATATGCAAAGTTCAAGACAAAATTTCATAATATGTCTATTTGTGTGAGAAAGGATCCAAAGAAAACATGGTACAAGTTGTCGTACCTAGTGAGTGACGCTGATGTTTAGGAAATTACGAGGAAATGGCCAGGGGAGTGGCTACACCCCTCAAATCTTGACATGGGTACAAGTAAGGCAGGGGAGAGTTCATCTGCGCAGACCACAAAAGCACAAAAGTAGAAGGAGACGAAGTAGGCTGCAGCCCGAGAGAAAGCTACACAATAGAAGAAGGAAGTTGTTTCTAAGGTGGATGCTGCTAAGGCAGTTGCTGAGAAAGAGTGTGTTGCTAAGGAGACTACTGTCGATGTTGAGGAGTCTGCTTATCAGCACACTGAGATAAAAGGGGAGTCTGATGTTGAAGGAGGTGAGGGTGAGGAGTAGAGCAGTACCTTTAGAGTAACAAAGCGCCCCAAGGATACAACTTCCAGACCTAGAAAGAAGAATAAATTCAACAAGCACTCACACGTTGATCCAATGGTCCTTACTGAGGGGGACTTGGATGAAATCAAAGATAAGATCTACAATGCCATGGCAAAACTGTGGATGTAGTTCGAACAACAGTACCTGCATGCGCTAGGGAATGTGCAGATGGATCTGTGTGACCTGTAAATTCATATAGGATGACTACAAGTGACCCATGCTTAGGCGAGCGGGATTCAGGCAAGTGTGACTATGTTGAATACTCGTCAAACTCTAGACCTCAGAGCCATTCCATTGCCAGAGGGGTCCCTGTGCGCACAGTCAGAGGAAGGAAACACTCAGTTGGCATAGATCAAGGACTTGGGTGTTGTTGGGGGGAAAAGTATCTAATGCAGAATGCCTCTATCCCACTCTAAGGGTGATAGTACCTCAGCAACAACTGAATGCAAATCTATTCAAGAATTCTTCTTTATGAGATGAGAGAGGGAAGAAAAGGATGATCTACTAACCGTTATCTTGCGCTAATAGTCGATCCAGTCTTCACTCCTTGCTGCTTGCTCCTAGCTCCTTGCCCTTTCACCGGCCCAGCTACACACAGATCCTGTAAAAGCACAAGAAAAGGAAACTACAAGAAGCATGCATCCATAATCGATCTAAGGATTAGCATAAACCAAATATACAAGCATCAATTCATCATCAAGATACATGCATATAGAAGAACCTCAAATACTTTATTGATAATAGAAGTAAAGTTCTGAGAAAGTTACAACCACAGTAGGCCCAATCCAGCAACACCTCCCAGCTGAAAGAAATCTCCTCTTCACCTCCTTCAAGCAAAACACCCAATAGCTCTATACTCAAACCAACAGTACTTCCTTACTTGCACAAAATTCCAGCCTCCCTAGACCTCATGAGAGAGATCTATATATAGGGTTTTAGAGAAAGGATGAGTCATCTTGAGACTGGCCTGAAACTGACTAGTGTCCTCTCCCACTTTAGTTAATCTTCAGTTCTTGAGTCCACTTGGAGAATCTTGCTTCCACTTGGAGATCAAGACACTCTTACTCATCACTAGGCGAATTCCTTGACCCAAGTGTCAGTTTGGAAGCTTCCTGGGCAGTTGACACCTTGCAGAATGACTGTGCCACTTGGCCAATCTCACCCAGTGCAGGTAGTCTTCATTAATTTTGACCTTCAGCGCAGGTAGAAGGAGGAGCAGTTGACATTCAACGCAGATGCTCAGTGGAGCAGCTGACATGATCCAAAAATAGCCTGTTTTTGAGTGTTTTCAGGTGGAGAACAGATTTTTAGTGCTGTGGTTTGCAGACCTTGTTCCTCTAAGGGTAAGAACAACATGTTTAGGGACTTTGGATCCCTCAGATTATTGACATTTCATGCTCCATGCTGTTTGGCACAAAAATGTCTATAACAGTTGCCCCCTAAAGTATGAGGCCGTTTATCGGGTGAAATGCTTTATCAGGAGGATCCGAAGTTCATTCAATCGCTGAGAGGTGCCCTGCAATAAAATACAATACAATACATTATTTTTCATTCTGCTTTCATGATCTAGCTGAGGCGAGCATTCCCATGCTCAGCTTTATAAATTCATTTTGGTACATATAATAGACGACCGTCTGATGATAGACTGATAATTCTCTGCTGAAATTATCATCCTTTGAGTAGGATGATCATCTGTTGCAATAATGTACATATCAAATGTCTTTATATTTCCTGAATATATATCGCAGCCCGGATGGATGAAACTAGATCCAGGGTCTTCAATCTCGTTCGATCTTCACTCTAAGTACAAGTCGATCCATGTGAGAATTGCGCTGAAGTTGAACATGGAAAGACATCTCTTGATTACCGGTCAATAAAGTAAACCGTTAACAAGCGCGAGAGGAATCACCAATAATGACAATGACCCTCAAGGTACTGCAGTACAATTCACGTGGTGTGAATAAAGGACTTGGCG
Source organism: Pinus tabuliformis (assembly GCA_031772625.1). Classification (NCBI taxonomy): domain Eukaryota; kingdom Viridiplantae; phylum Streptophyta; class Pinopsida; order Pinales; family Pinaceae; genus Pinus; species Pinus tabuliformis. The sequence continues at coordinate 288,680,371 of CM062805.1, read as the reverse complement.
TCGAACACCACGCAAAATCTTCTGGTCGAAGGTCATTGATGTATACCTGTCGCCGGAAGTGAGAAACTTGCCATTGAGGCATGCAAGCTTCAAAGTACTGGGGGGGTGTTCCTAGATCAACTTCTTGGATAATGAGCTGAAGTCGACAAGAAGCGATCTGTCAAAGGAGGGCCTTAATGAATCCCACATCAGTGACACGGAACGGAGCTAATGACTTTAGTGGAGGTGAAAATAACCTGTGAGATATCATTCAGGGTGGCGATCATGGGTGGATGAAGGATAATGTATGGCAGTGGATGGGACACGGTTGACTCTTTCTGAACACATCTCTTGAACATATAACGACACTAATGTGATGGATCGGTAGCATTACCCCAAATACGGATGGTATGGCGAGGACCATGGTGATGAGACCGGTGAATGAAACAACCCAACCCGATGTGGTACGGAGGACAAAGTGTCATGTTCAAGAGTGAATTGCTACCATTAAAGCTTTGAGGTTCTCCCAATTTTTCCCCAATCATTTCTGACCAGTACCTCTTTATTTTTGTCAAGCTTGAGGAGGATAACATATGCTTGTTCTATAACCTGCCCTTCGGGCAAGCCCATCGCTATGTTTTAACGAGCCTAGCGATAGGGAAACTCGTTCTCGTCTAAAGACAAGTTTGTCGCTATTTAATCATTTTAACGAGTCTAGCGACAAAGACAACTCGGTCCTTTTCATTTTTAGAGAGTCTAAAAAGGTACAGAAAGTTAACTCCAAAATTCCTTTTTCGTCATCTAATCCCTTAAGTCCGAAAAAGTATAAAACAATACAAAAGGGATGAATTTTCGATAACTTTAACGAGCCGAATAAAACAAGCGCTCGACCTTTTTGTGCAATAATCCCTCAGGTCCAAAAAGATTAAAATCTAGAGGAGGGATAGCTCTTCCGGTCCTTTTAACGAGCTGGAAGGCCAAAACTTGGCAAACTTTTCATGTTTTACGAGTCGATTGAAAAGAGCTTAAAGAAGACTCGTCTTTCGAGGAACGAGTGATAAACAGGGATAGCAGCAGATTCCAGGTACAGGTTGGAATTTTCCAATCACGACAGTGTCACAAGGATGGCTAAGTGAAATCACTCTTCGCAGTTGTTCCTCAAAATAGGTAAACAATCATATGGGGGTGAACGATCGACCAAATGGAATGGAGGTGGCGGGTGCAAACACAACCAAGGCTTTTATGGCTAATAAATTTACGATCACAATGGTTATTTACCGGAATAGGTTCTTTTTTTAGATAAAAATGAGCTTAAACTCTGGAGGAAACATTGCTCACTGCTTTTATTTATTTTTTAACGAGCATGAAGACCGCGTTAAAACTGCTCGGATCTTGCGTTTATTTTTTAACGAGCATGAACTTTATGCTAAAACTGCTCGAATCTTGCGTTTATTTTTTAACGAGCATGAACTTTATGCTAAAACTGCTCGATTCTTGCGTTTATTTTTTAACGAGCATGAACTTTATGTTAAAACTGCTCGATTATACCAGTCATAAGATAAGAATGTCTCCTGAAAGATCCCATTTTTTATAGAGCTTGCGCCTTACCAAAGCTATGCTCCCTCTCATCCTTTCTTTATGCAAGTTCGGGAACAGATAAATAACTGCTCCTAGCTTGCACTCCAAAAGGTTTGCATGCCCCCAGGTATAAAGTACAATTTCAAGGCTACCCCTACTTATCCGATAAAACATTTGTTTTAAAGGGTGAGGCTTGCCTCTTTCTGGTTACCCAAAGAATGGTTTTATTTGCTGCCGCAAATGAAACTCTTTCTTCGGCGATGTCTATCATTAGGTTACTCAAAGATGGTTACTACTTGTTGCAGCAAAGGAATCCCTTTCTTTGGAGGCTGCCCCTACTTATCCTCTAAAACATTAGTTTTAATGGGTGAGGCTTGCCTTTTACCCAAAGATGGTTACCATTTGCTGCCGCAATAGAATCTCTTTCCTTGGTAGCCTACCTGTTTAGACAAAGGTGAATGACTAGAAATCATCAAACACATAACTTTGACAAAAGAATCCTGTTCTAGAGCAACCCCTCTTCCTTCCATGGACGGGGTACGGACTAGTCATATTCTTTCACGGAAATTCTACTTTATACCCAAGGTTTCCTCTGCCCGAAGTAGACCAGGATGCATGCCCCCTGGGTTCCAGTTCTATCTTTCCGAATCACTTGCATTCATCAGGAAGGAGGACTGGGGGTGGAGACATTTCTTGGGTGAATAGACCATTGAGGGTTGGTATTTGACTATTTGCGATGCGTGATCCCGGAAATGAAAGTTGGTCTACGAGCTTGACCACTCTTCCTTCGTGTGGAAAACACATTACTCTAAAGAGTGAGGAGACTATAGCTCCCATGCAATATATATAGTCACATCCAAGGAGTAGGTTATAATCCAAGGGTTCATGAACGACCATCACGTTCAAATTAATGGTCTTCCCTTTCAATGTAACAGGCACATTGGGGAGGATCCCTAACGGTCGACTGGTTCCTTTATCAAAGCCCGAGAGATTTCTTATCTCAGGCAAAAGCGCTGGGGAACCCAGTGCTTTCCAAGCAACAAAGGAAAGGATACTCATAGATGCCCCTTCATCAATGATAGCCCCAGCCATCACCATTCTATAAATTTGGACTATGATTCTGAATGGTATACTGGCTGGTAACCGGGGTCTGCCCAGTTGGTTCCAATCAAAGGACACAACCAGGTTGCTTGGTGGTGGGACTGAATACACGGCCGGATATGATCCTGACGATGTTCCTTCCTGCGATAAAGGAATGGGCGCATTGCCCTGATGCTCATCAGAACCTGTGTTGATGAAAAGAATCTGGATGGTGTCATCCTTATTCTCTTCCGCGAGGGTGTCATTTGAAGATGAATCTTCAGTGACGGTGTCATTTGAGGATGAAACCTCTGAAGGAAGAACCGGGTCAACTACCGTATCGACCTTTAGACTTTCATCTGGTCTGGATTCAGTAGGTTCATTTTCAATGACTGACGCTTCAGCTGACCACTTGAGCGGGCCAGCTGTATTTTCAACCAACGAAGGACTTAACACGAGTTTTTTGTATCCAGGACGAAGCACTACCGGTGAAACCGGGCGATCTTCCAAAACTCTCTTCGCTTCGTCTATTTAGGGACAACGGTGGATGGCGTGACCGCCTTCGCACAGTTTGCAGGGGGATCTTGCTCCCCCTCTTTGTCTTGAACCTTCACTTTCGCTGGTTGACGGTAAGCAATCAACATGGCTATCAGAGGTTGATGCTCCCGAATTGTGCAAACGAGGTGACCAGTCCCTTAGTATCCAGGGAATACAGGGACAATCTCTATGGAAGTGGTCTCCTCTACATATGACACACGGCGATTTAGGCCCAGTCTATGTTGTGTGTGGGTTTTTGTCAGATGTCTTTTGCTTGCCCCCAATCGCCTTAGGCTCCTTCTTCTTCTTTTCTTTCTTCTTCTTTTCCTTCTTCTCCGTGGGAGCTTGGCTTTTGTCGGCTCCTCCTTTTGAAGATGAAGGATTGGAGGAAGGGTTAGAGGAAGTAGAAGGCTGGTGGGAGGCTCTAGACTCATCTAACTATTGATTCGACTGCTCAGGAACCATGGTGTTCTGAACTACACTAGTTGAGAAAAGCCAAATAGGCAGGCCAATTGTCAGTCCTGGAAGCGACAATGTGGCCATGTGGGGCGCACCAACTTCTCCCCAAGAGGAGAAAGGACCAGGATTTCCATCATGTGGAGTTCCTTGGTTGGGGCGTTCCATGTTCTCAACTTAAAGATCAACGTGGGAATAGGAGGTGATTATGTTCCGTTTAAAATAAATTTTATGACGACGCTTAGACACAACTTGCTTTTTCACTTTTTAAGAGTCGAGAAAAAGCTAAAGATGACTCTAGTCTCCTTCGATGTTTTAACGAGCCTGAAGTGACAAATGCTCGGATGGACTTTTTTAGTTATAGAGTTTGAAAAAGGCCAAAAGAAACTGCTCTGGAGTTCTAGGCAGAGGGTGTGCCAAACCTTTCGCAAAACCACAGAATACGTTTTACGGTACGAGTGGTCGATCTTCGTGAATGTTCTGTTCACTGCATTGTGATCAGTAGGGCGGCCGACACGGTTTCCTATGGATAAAGGCTTTGATCCTATAGGGGTCTCCCAATATATACGCGACGGTACGTGGGAGCACAAGTCCGTATTGATACTTATCGCTTCACCGTGGAGGAATCACCCAACCACTCAACGCTAAGATATCACGTTTAACGACGCCGGAACACGTCTCTAGCTTAGACCTCTAGATGTTTGCGTTATGTTTCAATGCGTTGTTATGTAAATTCAATTTATTTTAAGGTTGATCTTGTTTAGCAGTTTGCCTTTATGGATCACCACGAGATGTATAGAAACACTCCTGAATGCAATCTAAGATGATAAGCAAGCTTTTCAATCTTTCAACTTTGAAAACCTTAACTACTGAGGGAGAAGGAAGATAACACCTTTTCACACAGATCATAGAGCACACACTAATGCACTTTCCTGAATCAACATGCAAACTGTCATAATGCACATGCACAATGCAAGTATTTCTTTTTTTCTTTCTTAATGTTGATGAAATGCAAAAAGAAAGCTGTTGTATAACTTTGAATTCAATTTCAAGCGAAAGCAAACAAGTTTGTCCAAAATCGAAAGACACCTTACGATTCACTTGTTTCGACACTTAGAAATATGTAAATTCAAACCATATAACGAAAGCGACAAACTCAATCAGCTATGAACAACAAATAAACTAACTCTTAAGATCAGAACGACACTTAATCACAGGTCTAGATCTAAGAGGTCAATGCAAGACTGGTTCACTTTCGTTATGGGAAACTGTAAATGACACAAGAAATACAAAAGAACAAACACAGTTTCTTTATACAACTGAGGCGGAATAATGACAAAGGAAGATGGTTTCAGATAGACCCACTGACTGGCAACAAACAGCAAAAACAAGAGTGAAAACAAGGCAAGACAAAGCAGGAAACCCCAGTAGCTCAAGCCAAGACTGGTCCAGCGCAGGTGTAACACTGCCTGTTTGACCTTCAGCGCAGGTAGCCCCTTGGGGAACTGCGCTGAAATGCAGACAGCCTTTGTACAGCCTGCACTGAAGAACGAGACTTTCGTCCGTCTTGGTTTCCGGGTCACATATTGCTAAAAAATTCACAGTTTTTGCTCAAATCAGAAGCTATCAGTCAAGGACACACTAAGGGATGTAAAGGAGGATGAAAAGCTATCACTAAGAGCTTATTAGAGTCCTTGTGGATCAGCTCTTCAAATCATAAACTTGCTCAGAAACTGAGCTAGAGTAGCTGCCCTCTACTTTGTATTTGATAGATTCAAACACAGTTCGATTCGGTACTCCCTTTGTTTATGAAATGAATAGCAAAAAACCACAAACAACCAACAAGATACGATCCCCAGCGGAGTCGCCAATTTGTTGGGGGGAAAAGTATCTAATGCAGAATGCCTCTATCCCACTCTAAGGGTGATAGTACCTCAGCAACAACTGAATGCAAAGATATTCAAGAATTCTTCTTTATGAGATGAGAGAGGGAAGAAAAGGATGATCTACTAACCGTTATCTTGCGCTAATAGTCGATCCAGTCTTCACTCCTTGCTGCTTGCTCCTAGCTCCTTGCCCTTTCACCAGCCCAGCTACACACAGATCCTGTAAAAGCACAAGAAAAGGAAACTACAAGAAGCATGCATCCATAATCGATCTAAGGATTAGCATAAACCAAATATACAAGCATCAATTAATCATCAAGATACATGCATATAGAAGAACCTCAAATACTTTATTGATAATAGAAGTAAAGATATGAGAGAGTTACAACCACAGTAGGCCCAATCCAGCAACACCTCCCAGCTGAAAGAAATATCCTCTTCACCTCCTTCAAGCAAAACACCCAATAGCTCTATACTCAAACCAACAGCACTTCCTTACTTGCACAAAATTCCAGCCTCCCTAGACCTCATGAGAGAGATCTATATATAGGGTTTTGGAGAAAGGATGAGTCATCTTGAGACTGGCCTGAAGCTGACTAGTGTCCTCTCCCACTTTAGTTAATCTTCAGTTCTTGAGTCCACTTGGAGAATCTTGCTTCCACTTGGAGATCAAGACCCTCTTACTCATCACTAGGCGAATTCCTTGACCCAAGTGTCAGTTTGGAAGCTTCCTGGGCAGTTGACACCTTGCAGAATGACTGTGCCACTTGGCAAATCTCGCCCAGCACAGGTAGTCTTCATTAATTTTGACCTTCAGCACAGGTACAAGGAGGAGCAGTTGACATTCAGCGCAGATGCTCAGTGGAGCAGCTGACATGATCCAGAAATAGCCTGTTTTTGAGTGTTTTCAGGTGGAGAACTGATTTTCAGTGCTGTGGTTTGCAGACCTTGTTCCTCTAAGGGTAAGAAAAACATGTTTAGGGACTTTGGATCCCTCAGATTATTGACATTTCATGCTCCATGCTGTTAGGCACAAAAATGTCTATAACAGGTGTCAATCTCGCGACGCCTCCTATTCAGACCGTCCATGAATTACATCAAGGAGTATCCGACGAGTTAAGGGTCAAGGAGCAATGCGTGTTGCTAGTAATCAACGAAGTCAAGACCAAAAATGAGTAGATATTCATATAAAAGGCATAGGCGTTGAAGGATAAGGAAGAAATGGCCACGTGCAGCCAGAACTTGGAAGAAGCAATCACATAGGCATGTAATATGCTACCAGAGCTCAAAATTCCCGAAGATGTTGAGTCCGTAGCAAATATTCGAAAGTTGGCTACAGTAGTCAAGGAATCAAAGGATGAAATCGGTCGTGTTTGATTTGAACTTTAGCTGCAGATCTCAAAGTTGTAATTGAAGTTGCAACTGACCACTCCGCCAAAAGTCTAGGAATAGCATGGAGCAACAATTAAAGAGGGAATGGCCACTTTGAACACATCAATCAAGGACTGCACAGATCTCTTAGAGCATCCTATGGAACTTTAGAAATCTCTATAGGAGGACCCCACTCTGCAAAATATTGGTACAGACATAAGGGAGAAGCAGCAACAGTTTGACAAAACCAGGTCAATTCAGTGCACTTTAGTGCCAGTCCAACGCTTCACTTGGCTACAGGAAGGGAAACAACTGCAGATAGAGATTGAAGAGTTGTAACGTAAAGAGGCCATCTTGAGGGCTCAGACATAGCCATGGATAGAGGAAGTTGGCCAGCTCACTTTATCAGTTCAAGAGAATTTGAAGACCATCTAGCAGATACAACGGGTGATGAACCTCAAAGTAGAAGGCCATACTATAGAGAAGCTAGTCAAAGAAGTACAACAGGCCGCAATGCAGGGTACCTCTAACTTACAAGTGTTGAAGATGGAGTTCCGTGAACTCCAAAAAAAGATTGTTACATCAGTCAAGTGACTCGAGGGCGAGTCACCCAATTTGTGTTGGGAGCCTATTGGGATAGGGACCCTGGGGTCAACTTGAGTCAAATTTTGTAATCTTCTTTTGTAAGCATGTAAAGTCTCCACCAAATGTTGAAGCGGAGTGTGAAGCTAGTATGAGTCAAAGGGTATTGAGTCCCTTAGATGGGTAAGTGATAGAGAGTTTTGAGACCTGCCCATGGTTTTCGAACGATGGTATTTTAAGCAAAATTCTATATATAGATGAGTCATAGCGAGTCTAAGTATCGAACTTTTGAATAAGAATCATTGAATTGGGTAAGAAGCTAAGGTAGGAAAGGTTTATTTCCTATACTTAGGGGAAATGGGAAGGCTCCTGCAATTGAGTGCGTGGAGACCTTGGTAAGTCTACAGGTTGAGTGCGCGAGCCCCTGCAGCTGAGTGAGCAGGGAAAGTAAGTCTCTACATGAATGATTATTCTTAATAAAGACATTTTTGAGCCAATTATGTTGCATCTATGTCTTCTTTCTTGCTTCTGTGAGTTTATGTATCTTCGCTCTGTGTTATGATTTACATGAATTAAAGCTTATTTCCTATGCAAAAATAGTAGATCTATAATATGTATTCATGTTTTGAATGAATATAATCCTTCGCAAAGATATAGAAGTTTTTTAAGTGCATTTATAGTACTTGTCTGTTCAGAAGGGTTAAAGGTGCACGAAGGTAGATCTAAGCCACAAGGACTACAGGAACCTATCACATAGGCCTCTCGATGCAGAAATCTGGTTCTATCATCCCCCAATACTACTTCGGGTGAGACTACAGCCTGCACTATGCAGGTTGTTGCTGAAAGTGCCAGCAGTTATGGTTTTGTTGGTTGGCTCAAATAACGTTGAACCTAGGTCAGGCCCCATCAATCCAAGAACTGCAATTAATATTTTCCTTGATAAATGGTCCCATATTCAAGAAGTTTATTATGAACAACTTGACTTAAAATGTAAAGTATTCCATGAGTATGGCCACTTTGCTAGAAAATCCCTAAAAAAGTAAGAAGACCAAGACAAGAAAGGTGATTCAACTAAGCAATGGAATCAAGCTAAGAAAAGACACAACCCCATCAATCAACTACCCCCTCCCAAGCCCCAATAAGATAAAGAAAGTTAAAAATGTAAAGGATCCTCTTACTTGAAGAAAAACCCACCAGGGAATGGTGAAGGGTTGAGCAGATTGGGAAAACCAAAAGGAAATGAGAACAAGTACGAAGTTCTAGCCATGGTTATGGAAGAAGGTGAAATTCCTCAATAAACCTAGGTTCCAGACAAGAAAATTGAACAAACCCCTCCCTCATCCGAAGCTTGAAGTAGAACCCACAAATGAACTAAGACCTAATATAGATCTAGATAGAAACTCAAAGGAACATTCACAGAAGAAGAAGATTTCCTTCACCCAAGAGAAATTACTATCACTTTTGCCTTTTCTTTCTTAGTGGATAAAAATTAGAAGCATAGAAAACCAAAAAGACTAAACATTGCCCACGTAGATTGGAAAAACCAACAGAATAGTTCGTACTGAAAAATAAAAGGAGCTTGGCCACCATCATATCATTCCTCGTCAATTGGAAGAACATGGCAGCAAAGGCAGTGAGAAAGGAGTTGGAGAAGCCCCTACTAAAGGGGAAGCCCAATATAAAAGTAAATGATGCTCATAATCTCCTGGAAATGTAGAGGCCTTAGTTTAGGAAAAAGAATGATTGAAATAAAATCTTTAATAAAAAAATGAAAAACCCTTAATGGCCCTTCTCAAGGAGTTGAAATTGGAAGAGCAAGAGCTATTATCAAGACACAACAAAATTTGAAGAAATTATGAACATTTCCTCTGTCAACTCCAAGGGAGCCTCAGGAGTATTATGCACTATGTAGGACCCTAACCAACTCCAACTTCTAAATTCCCATAAGACAATTCATTGGATCGCAACCTTTTTTCCAGATCCCTGCAACAAACTAGGTATGTGCTATTATCAACATCTATATTCCTATTCATTTCAAAGAAAAGAAGGATTGTTGGAACTTTCTCATGGGCCTTAAGGATTCTAAATATGGATCCAACTATATATTTGGGGGGGACTTCAATACCACCATCAATCACAGGAAGAAAAAATGTGGCTCCATTATTCATGACCCATTTCAAGAATACATGGAGGACTTCATAATTCACCTCCATCTACTTGATATCAAACCCCCTAGATTTCATTTTACTTGGAATAATAAAAGGCGTGACCTTGGTCACAGAGCTACCAGACTTGATCATTCCCTTGCCTCTAAGGATTTCTTGACCCTCAACCTTGCTCTTCATTACTCCATACTCCCTTGGAATGGCTCAAATCACTACCCCATAAAGACCTCTCTATCCCCCCTGATTAATTATGGCCCCATTCCCTTTCATTACTCCTCACTCTAGTCCTTGTCCCTAGATTCACTAGCTTTTTCCTCTTCATGGTCTCCTTGGGTTGAAGGTAGCCCGATCTATATCTGCGAATCAAAAATTAAAAGATGCAAGTTTAACTTCAAGCATTGGTTAGCGGACTCCAAGTCTAATAGGTAAGCATCCATCCTTGAAATGGAAAAGAAAATAGAGAAAATCCAATCAACTATAGAAAATGAACTAGTCACGGAGGAACTTTTGTCTCAGGAAAAGACCACCTTTTCCAAGTACCACTCTGTGCCAAAAGAGGAAAAAGAATACCAGAGACTCAAATCTCGCAGCTTATGGCTCCAAGAAAGAGATAGAAGCACCAAATTTTTTCATAAACAAACCAAAAATTGAGAGCGGAAAAATAACAACAAATAAATACAGGATCATGGAGTCAGAGTTGATAATTTCCAAACCATCAAAGAAGAGGAAATTATTCACTTTAGCGATCTGTATAGGAAGCATGATCCACCCTCAAGCGAAGATGAGTCCTATATGCTTGAAAAACTTTTTACGCTAGTCACAGATGACATGAATCTCCAATTAACTACTCATCCCACTGAGGAAGAAATAAGCAAGGTGGTCTTCTCCTTTCATCCTGACAAAGCCCCTAGTCCAAGCAGATTTCTTGCCCATTTCTACAAGCACTTTTGCAATGTCATTAAGAGATATCTACGTAGAATGATCGGATGCTCCTTAAAGCATATTTGTATTAGAGTAGGTATAAATTATTCTTTTTTGGTTTTAATTCCTAAAGAATCCAATCCCTCCTATTTGGATAGATTTTACCCTATCTCCCTCTATAATGTCTCTTATAAAATCCTTTCTAAGATTTAAGTGGATCATTTAAAAAAAAGTATTCCCTATATTATTTCTGAGAATCATCGTGGTTTTTTCCCTAGAAGACAAATCATAGACAAAATCATCCTATTTCAGGAAGCTTTTGACTCCAACGACACATGTGGAGACCAAGGATTTCTCATTAAAATTGAATTATCTAATGCTTTTGATAGAGTAAGGCACACCTTTCTTCTTAATGCCATAAATAATATGGGATTACAAAACAAATTTATTCAATGGATCACTTGTTGTATCAGTTCTCCTTGGATTAACCCCCTGGTGAATGGTCGAGTTGCAAATTTCTTCAAATCCTCATGGGGCATATGCCAAAGTTGTCATTCATCCCCTTTTTTATACATCATCATGGAAGCATGTACCATGAATGCAGTAATGACCACCTTCTTGGTATTAGATATGCTCCAAATGGCAAAAATGCCAATCACTCTCAATTTGATAACAACAACATACTTTTGGGTGGAGTTTCTCTAGCCGTTTCCAAGAGATTCAAATTAGTTTTGGACAAATTTATTTCAGCCTCTGGGAGCTTAGCAAATGTGTTTGAATCCCAAATCTTTTCTTAGAACATATCAAGGGTCAATAAAAGAAAATTGGAGATATTCTTGGCTTTAGGACGATACAAATCTAGAAAGAATTTAAGTATCTGGGGATTCCCATTTGCTTCAGACACCATTCTCCCAAAACTTGGAAATGAACCCTTATGAAAATTAAAAGAAAGCTGGATTCTTGGGGATCGATATGACTAAATCTAGTTGGACATAATATTATCATTAAGGAAAAAATTTCAGTTATCCCCTTGTATCAATTTTTGGCACTCCTTTCTCTGCAATATTATCTTCTTCACTTTGGATTTTATATTAGAAAATTCCTATGGAAAGGATGAAAATTGTCTACTAAGAAGCTCCACCTAGTTAAATGGGCTAATGTGTGATCTCCAAAGCTTCATGGAGTGCTTGGTATCTGAGATCCCATCCTAATGAATCAAGCAATTGAAGCTAAGCTAGCCTGAAAGCTTAAAGAGCAACCAAAGTCGTAGTGGGTGAAAGTACTCTCAACAAGGATCCCCAATCTAGAAACCCATAGTTGCCACTTCTCCTCTCATTAATGACCATCTCTGCTAGGTACCTGGGAATGGAATGAAAGCTCCCCTGTCGACTGATTCAATGATAAACCAATTTCCCCTCCATAAATATGGAGCCCTTTTGATAAAAATTGAAATTTCTATGCAGAAAATTAAAATTTTGTGTAGAAACTTGAAAGTTCTATGCAGAAAACTAAATGTACTTTGTAGAAAGTTGAATGTACTTTGTAGAGATTTGAATGTATTTTTCATAAAGTTGAATGTGCTATGCAGAAAATTCATTGTACTTTTCATAAAATTGAATGTTGTATGCTAGGAATTGAAAGTACATTAAAGAAAAGTAAATGTTCTATGTTGTAACAATTACTTAGAATGTAGATTTCTTCTTAAAAAAAATTAGATCAACAATTGTAGATAAAACATAAACTTAAGGATCATATGAAGACAACCAAACAAAAATATGAGACATTGAGATTTAGGTATAATGATTTAGGTTCAGCAAAGTGCAAAGAGAGAGAGAGAGAAAGTGAATAAAGTAGTCTATGTTTGATCAACTTGCAGTTTAAGTGATCTTTCTCTTTGCTTGAAGATCTCCTCCGTCTCTTAATGAGATCTTGACCGTCGAACTTGCTCCAACTCTTCCCTTGCTCTTGCTCTTCATTTTCTCTCACACTTCTCTTTCACAAACTCAATACTTGCTCTCTTTCTTCACAATGTACATGGTACACTCAAATCTCACTTTCTCTTGCTTAAATAGATAAGAAATGAGAGGAGTTACAAAATGAATTCATGCCTTGAGCCAACAATAGGAGAATCAAATTCCATGAAGGAGAAGTGTATCTCATCCAAGAATAGAGAGACAGGTACACTTGTCTTGAGGAGTTACAATTTTAATTAGGGAGAGAGACGACTACACCTAGAAATGAGAGAATATTTTGTGAGAGTTACAAATCGAATTAAGTGAGGGAGTTACAAGTGCAATTAATAAAGAGAAGTTACACTTTTGTCATACATTGAATTAGTGTTGATCCGGATTTAAACAGGAATGCAACAAATTACAGAGATAACCATATACACAAAGATGCAGCGGAAATAATACTTCATTTCATTAATGTAAAATATTGAAATATGCTTACAACCAGAAATGGAAATAAACCAGCTAGGGCGATGGTAGCTTATCTCTGAGAAGAGATGTGGTGGCTACATCCCTCTGAACTGTGTTACAATGAGGCTCGAAGGCCTATTTATTGTTGAGAAACAATGGAAAACCCTTAACATTCCAAAACCTAACCCTAGGAGATGAAACGCCAAACTGTGGGCCCCGTTTGGGGGTAAATTGGTACATCAACTTCCCGGGGTCGTAACTTTGGCATATGATCTCCGTTTGACGCGTACAATAGCTCATTAGAAAGATCTATCCGAGCACTATCATTTTTGGAACGGGAAACATCGATCCGTTCCACGGACCCATGTTGCCCCTGGATTCCCCAAAAAACTTCGTTTAGGGCCTCAAAACGGCTCCGGAAGTTCAAGACCCGAAAAACTGCTAAAAATAGTAAGTTGTGCTACAATTAAGGAAACTGAAAATGCTGAGAAAGACAATGGTGGGGGTCCAGGTGGACTTGGCAGGTGGCCACCAATATACACCTGGATCATTCCTCCCCCCTTAGGAAGCAATGGTCCCCATTGCGTTGAGCTCCTCCATGAGATGAGGAAACTTCTGCTGAACTTGTTCCCTGGTGAGCCACTTGCCCTGCTGAAGGAGTTGGCCTGCTTTGACAACTCGATACAGTTTGATATTGTGTTGGCGAGTGTTCTTGATCTGTGTGTCCATGATCCGATCAGTTGCAGTTTGTTCCATGCAATCTGGATTTAATTCTGTGGGTTTGAGTTTTTCTGCAATGTCGGATGTGTCTAGCAATGGTGGAAAGTATGGCCGAAGGCAGTCCACATTGAACACTGGGTGCAGGCCAAGGAATGGGGGAATGCTGAGCTCAAAGCATTGTCTCCCATAGCCTTAGTAATGGTGTAAGGACCATATCGGAGTGGTCTCAATTTCCGATAGGCTCCAGTAAGGCATTCCTTTTCCAAATGCAACCAAACTTTGTCGCCCACCTGAAACTTGTGTGGCACCCGGTGTTGATCATGTCGCTGCTTGTACTTGGCATTTGATTTCTCAAGAATGTCATGGACCTGCTGGCGAATATGTTGGATGCGCTCAATGAAGCTAGTGGCCTTATCTATTTCGGACTGGACATGAGCTGAATTCATGTGAGTAGCTGCAAGGGGCATGGCCACATCAATGGGGCATAGTGGCTAGAATCCCAAACCCACCTGAAAAGGGCTATGGCCAGTGGAGCTGTGAAGAGCTCGGTTGTAGCTATGCTGAACATAGGGGAGGCTCTCGTCCCATGTGCGTGGATGCTTTGAGTTATACATGTGCAGAATGTGCACAATCATCCTGTTGACAACCTCTGTCTGGCCATCAGTTTGAGGATGGAAGGCTGTGGACTTCGTGAGTTTGGTGTCCAGCATTGACCAGAGACTGGACCAAAATGTGCTGAGAAACCAACTGTCCCGATCTAAGATGATAGACTGTGGGATCCCAAAGTGCACCCACACTCGTTCAAAGAAGAGTTTAGCAGTGGCTTCTGCTGTGATATTCTTCTTGCAGGCCATCATAATGGCCATCTTCGAGAACCTGTCGACGACCACAAAAACACAGTCATTTCCATGCTTAGTGGAAGGAAGGCCTGACATGTAAACCATGGAGATGGATTCCCAAGGTCGACTAGGGGTAAGCAACGGGGTATAGAGGTCGTGCTTCTTAATGGTCGGTTTGGCAATAGCACAGGCAGTACATTATCGGATGTACTTCCCAACATCCTGTCGAAGATTCGGCCAATAGAAGTAATTTTGCAGTACTACCACTGTTTTCTCGACCCCGAAATGCCCAGCAGCCCGACTGTAGTGTGCTTCCCAAATAATCTTGGCACGCTTGCTTGAAGGAACACAAAGGTGACCGAGGTGGCATAATAGGGCATCCTGGAGGTGAAAATCTGCAACATGCCGACCCTCCAAGAGTGTTTGGTATGTGTGGCCGAATTCTGGGTCGCTTTTGTAGAGAAGTGGCCAATCAGCAGTCTCGTGCCCACAAGAGTTGACCACGGTGGTTAGCGCCATGATCGGTGGCCGAATGAGGCAATCTGCAACATTATTGGTGCTGCCCTTTTTATACTTGATATTCAAGTGAAACTGTTGCAGGTATGTAGACCACTTCTGATGGCGATCATTCTGCAATTTCCCTTGGGTCTGTATGAACTGCAGAGGTCAGTGGTCTGTGTGGATGACCGTTTCCTTCCCCAAAATGTAATGCTTCCATTGTCGGCAGGCCTGTACAATGGAATACATCTCTTTATCATAAGTGGGGTACTTCCAGACTGTGTCTGAAAGTGTTTCACTGTGATATGCCACTAGATGTCCATGTTGAGTAAGGACTGCCCCAATAGCATAGTTAGAGGCATCTATCTCGACCTCAAATGGTTGTTGTAAATCTGGTAACGTGAGCACTGGTGCTGTGCAGAGGCGATCCTTCAATTCCCTGACTGCCTTCTGTTGAGATTCAGACCAAAAGAATTTTGCTTTCACCTCGCCCTTGGTGACTTGACTCAAGGGCCAAGAAATATGAGAAAACCCCAACACAAACCTGTGGTAGAAGTTGGCAAGACCTAGAAAGCTGCGGAGCTCTGTTAGAGTGGTTGGAGAGGGCCAATCCCGAATGACTTGGATCTTGGCTGGATCGACATGCACCCCCTGTTCATCAATGATGTATCCCAGATACTGAACCTGGGTCATGCCAAAAGTGCATTTCTCCAGATTGGCACAGAGCTTGTGTTGCCGCAGTGTTTGGAGAACCTGTCGGATGTGGTGGAGGTGCTCTTCCCAACTCTGGCTGAAGATCAGAATGTCATCCAAGTATACTACTACAAAGGAGTTGGTGAATGGCCGCAAGATGTCATCCATTAGCCTCAGAAAGGTTGCAGGAGCATTCGTCAATCCGAAAGGCATGACCAACCATTCGAAGAGGCCCTCCTTGGACTTGAAGGCAGTCTTCCACACATCGGAGGGTTCGATTGGTACCTGGTGATATCCTTACTTCAGATCGATCTTGCTGAAATATTTCGCCCCATTTAGTTGGTCTAGGAGGTCATCAATCCGCGGGATCGGGTACCTATTACGGACAGTGATCTTGTTCAGCGCCCGATAGTCAATACAGAGTCTCCACGTCCCATCCTTCTTCTGTACCAACACGATCGGGCTCCCACAGGGCGATGAACTCGGACGGATGTGACCTTTCTGCAGGAGCTCCTGAATCTGCCTCTTGATTTCATCGTTTTCCAGAACAGAGCGCCGATAAATTGGTCCATTGGGTAGCGGTGCACCTTGGGTCAGATCGATGGAGTGCTTGACTTGACAGTGCAGAGGAACCCCTGACGGGGAGGTGAAGATGTCCTCGTACTCCTCCACAACCTTGTCAATCTGTAGTTGTCGTGCAGAGGGACCCCGTTTGGAGGCCGCGGCCACTGTCTTCTTCTTTCCTTGAGGGCGTATCATCAGGAAAACAAATTTCCTGGTTTTGGAAATGATCTTACTGCATTGTTTTGCAGTAATCAAAGAGATGGCGGCAGGTGGTGCTACCTCTGGTATCCTGAACAACTTATTTCTCAATGTAATAATAATAGCACGGGGCCTTGATTCATACATAGCATGTCGCTTCCACAAGTATGGTTGTCCTAGTAATACATCACAAACTTCAAGGGGAGCAATGTCACACAATATCTCATCCGTGAAGGGCTTGATGTTGTATGGAAGGCGACACTGCTGGCTCACGCGAAGATCTCGTCCTTGGTGAAGCCACCCAATGGTGTATGGTTGTGGATTTGCTGTGGTCGGTAAGCCCAACCGCTTCACGACCTCTGCCGAAATGAGGTTCTTTTGACTCCCGCTATCAACAATGAACTGTATCGAGGAGCCCTTTACCCACATCTGGGAGTGGAAGAGACGCTCCTCCTCCTCTGGATCTTCGGGTTCATTTTTCTGGATCTTTGCAGTAGCAACAGTGGCGCTGGGATCCGCATCAATGATCTGCTTCCCTTTTTCATACCCCTTATCGGGTTCTGACTCAGAGTCAGAACATGCATCTGATTCTGAAACCTTTAGCTCAGCCACCAGTGACTGCTTGGCCCGACACTCACTTGTGTTGTGAGTGGAGCTCTTATGGAACTCACACCATTTTCCAGTGTCCTTTCTCGGCTTCACGGCGCTGTTCTTTGCTTGCGGCTTCGGCTGGTTGTCTTGGGCTGTCCCGCCTTGGCTTTGTCCTTTGTTCAGTGGTTTAGGGGCACCTTTCCCCTGCTTTGGATTCGCAGATCCAAAGTCTCGCTTCTTTTGTTTAAACTTCTGCTCGACCTTGACGGCATATCGGTATGCTGCGCCGAGCGAAGGGATGTTTAGGAATTGTATTTCTTCCTGGATGTACTTGTGCAGGCAGCCATGGTATTTGAGTATCAAATGTTGCTCTGAATCCTTGATACCCAACTTTGTGCGAAGGGTATGGAAAAGATTGGTGAACTCTGTCACGTCTTGGTCCCTTCCCTACTGCAGCGTGGTCCACTTTATGTATTCATCCTCATAGCTTCCGACAGGGTAGTACTGCTCCTTGATGGCATCCCGGAACGAATCCCAGGTGGGTGCGGCTGAAAATAGTGAGCCAGTACTTTCATCCTTCTGCTCGTAGTAGGTTTCCCACCAGTCCTTGACGTGGGGGGCTGCTTTGAGAAGAGCAAAAACAATCTTTTCCCGACTCGAAAATTCATGAACAGAAAAATAACCCTCTAGCAGATTTAACCATTTATCTACGGCATCTGCGTCTATCTGACCCTCGAATATGGGGATTTCAAAATTAACTTGTACCTTAAAGGGTGTGGCGTTTCCAGAGTAGCTGCTGGAAGCCGAAGCGTTGCTTCTGGGTAGCCGCTGAAGGATCTGGGCAAAGCTGTCCATCATCGCGTTCCGTTGTCGCTCGAGGGCTTCTTCGAGCAAGATTTTGATGGGATCTCCTACCCCCTCGTCTTTCTTCTCGTTCGCCATGGGAGGCCGTCGGGATTTGCGAGGCTGGTCTTGCAAAGGTTCAACCAGTTCAAGCCCTAACTCCTTATATCCCGACCTTGTTGGGGACATGCAAAGAAAAACAGAGAAAAAGCAGACCGCTCTGATACCACTGATCCGGATTTAAACAGGAATGAAACAAATTACAGAGATAACCATATACACAAATATGCAGTGGAAATAATACTTCATTTCATTAATGGAAAATACTGAAATATGCTTACAACCAGAAATGGAAATAAACCAGCTAGGGCGATGGTAGCTTATCTCTGAGAAGAGATGTGGTGGCTACATCCCTCTGAACTGTGTTACAATGAGGCTCGAAGGCCTATTTATTGTTGAGAAACAATGGAAAACCCTTAACATTCCAAAACCTAACCCTAAGAGATGAAACGCCAAACTGTGTGCCCCGTTTGGGGGTAAATTGGTACATCAACTTCCCGGGGTCGTAACTTTGGCATATGATCTCCGTTTGACGCGTACAATAGCTCATTAGAAAGATCTATCCGAGCACTATCATTGTTGGAACGGGCAACATCGGTCCATTCCATGGACCCATGTTGCCCCTGGATTCCCCAAAAAACGTCGTTTAGGGCCTCAAAACGGCTCCGGAAGTTCAGGACCCGAAAAACTGCTAAAAATAGTAAGTTGTGCTACAATTAAGGAAACTGAAAATGCTAAGAAAGACAATGGTGGGGGTCCAGGTGGACTTGGAAGGTGGCCACCAATATCCACCTGGATCAAGTGTGGGAGAGTTACATTCTCTTAAGTGTGGAGTTACTATTTTATTCCAAGAGAGAGGTTCAATTTTCCAAGTAAGAGATTCTCAATTTAATTGACTTATTCCATGAGACTATTGAGAATTCATTTTTATTAATCCATTAAAGGTGAATGACTTTAGACTATTTTTTAAATAACAGTATCATAATAATAATAATAATTCTAGTAAGAATAAAATATTTATTCTTGACTTGTATAATCATTATTGATTTAATCTTAAAGTGGATTCCATATGTCGAGATCATCCTTGAGCATTTAGACATGAATTTCTATTTTTGGAAAGTCACTTCCAAATTGAGATGTGACTTACTATTTTTCAAAAGTCATATTAGAAATGTTAAAAATGAAATTGTATTATAGGTGGTTCAAACAGAACTGAAATATATAATGTCTTCTAGGAGAAATTCATCCCTAAGCTGCCAAATTTTAACACTTCCTCTTAGCTAAAGAGGAATTTCTTTATGCATCAAAGATCTCTACTTCCTATGATCTTTTTCATTTATCTCAGTTCAACTATGCTTTGTAACATCTATAACAATAAAGCCACAATCTAATTAATAATCGTCCACTTGACACAAATTTGGAAAGGAAAGGATCATCACATGTCACATAAAAAACGATTATACTTAACCAATTTTCATCTCAAAAATTAAGTGATAGAACACATGCATCACATAGACAAGACTCAAACAAGTCATACATACAAGAATCAAACACAACCAAGTTTCATTAAATGTCAAGTGGTGGAACACTTTCATCCTAGACAAGTCACATAGTCAAGTCTCACTACACCTATTGGCTAGATAGGTGGATCTTCCCACTTCCCAGACTAGTTTAGATGCATACTAAGGCCTACTATTGTGGCACACACTACACAAGAGGCCCCTCATCCTTAGGATATTGCCAAAATAATTCCCTAATCATGTGGTAGTTGACACAAGGGAAGGAAACTTAGTGTTTCAATTAGCTGTGACCACTTCTCGGAAGGGTCATGTCCATAAGTCCAAGTTGCTCTCTTAAAAAAACGAACTTTCCTTTTGATAAATGCTTGGTAAGAATGTCAACTATCTAATCATTAGTGGATATATGATGGAGCCTCACTACTCCTCTCTGCACCATATCCCAGATATATTGATACTTGATCTCAATATGTTGGACTTGTCATGAAACACAAGATTTTCTACAAGATGAATACCACTCTTATTGTCACAATATATAACTGTTATGTCTAGAATTTTCTTAGAGAGTTCCCCAAAAATATTTCTCAGCCAAACTGACTCACAACTAGCCATGCAGCTAGCAGCAATGTACTCAACTTCAGTTGTACTCAGTGCAACAAACTTCTTCTTTCTACGCATCCAAGAAATCATGACAGATCCCAAGCTAAAGCAACATCCAGAAGTGCTCTTTCTATCAATAGAGTTACTATCCCAATCAACATCAATATATCCATGAAGTCTTACATTTTTAGCAGTGTATTTCAATCCTAAATTGAAAGTTCCATGCAAGTATCTAAGTACATGTTTGGCAACAATCCAATGGGCATGAAATGGATCAATCAGATGTTGACTTAAATTGTTTACAACAAATCATATTTCATGCCTAGTGTTTACCAAAAACATCAAAGAACCAATGAGCTTTCTTTAATTTGTGGAATTTGTAAGATTATGTCCTACAACTTTTCCACATAATTTCTTAAAGTTCATTTCCATAGGAGTATGCATGGACTTGAATTATACCATAGCAAATCTTTCAAGAAGCTTAACAACATATTTTCCTTGAAAAAGATAAATTTCACAATGTCTTTGCCATACCTCTAGACCTAAAAAGTAATGCACCAAACTAAGGTCTTTCATTTAAAATTCAAAAGCTAGCTCCCTCACTAGAGAATAAGAGGTTCTGGACCTGTCAAGAATAAATCATCAACATACAATACCAAAATCAAAGGTATACCTTAGACAGTCTTGAAGTAGAGGTTTGGGTTTGTACTACTTCTAGTGAAACCAAGCTTCATCAGGTAGTTATTAATGTGATCATAAAAAGCTCTTGGAGCTTGCTTCAGCCCATATAAGACTTTCTTCAATCTACATACATGAGTTTTCCTATCATTCTCTTCAAAGCCTTGTGGTTGTTCCAAAAATACCTATTCTTTGAGGAAGCCATGCAAGAAAGTAGTTTTCATGTCCATTTGGTGAAGAGTCCATCCCTGGATAACAACTAAGGAAACAATAGATCGAATAGTAGTATATCAAGCTACAGGTGAAAAAATAACATCATAATCCATTCCCTCTTTCTGAGAGAAACCTCCATCTACAACTCTAGCCTTATGTTTTTCAATATTACCATCTGTGCCATGTTTAATATTAAACAACCGTTTGGAAGTGAAAAAAAAAACCATCTTGAGGTCTAGGAACCACTTCCCAGACATTATTTTAGATGATGGACTCGTATTCTTCAGTCATATCATCTTGCTAAACTTGTTGTTTTGTAGCTTCTTCAAAGGTACATGGTTCTGCCTAAATGATGTTTCTCATGGCAACAACATACCCTTGAAACTGACTTGGCTTCTTACTTTTTTTGAGTGTTCCTCTTAGGGAAATATGTTGGTCATCATCTTACAAGGTATCTTGCAGCCATAGTGGTATCTTTCTGGTAGGAGGATAATGTGGTGGAGGATCTAGAGGATCCATGGAACCCATGGGATAATTAACAAGCTCATTCTCAGGTTCCAGTTTAGACTCAAATGCATGGTCCTTTTCATTAACAAATTGTCTTTCAATAATGGTAGGAGGAGAAGAGTATCTTTATTTTCCAAGAGCTTCATCTTCATCAAATTTTATGTCTCTACTAAAGTCTATAGTTCTTTGACCAGGTACATAAATTCTATAAGCTTTTAATTATCACAATAACCAAGAAATGTACCTTCTTACCTGAAGCTTTCAGTTTGTTCCTTTTCTCTTTTGGCACATGGACTCACCTTAGGTCTTTCATCAGTAAAGAATTCTTCAGGATTCTTATAGTTTAAGGCCTAATGAGGAGTTCTGTTTTTCAGATAAACAATAATATTTGCAGTTTCTCCCCACAAAAACTTTGTAGCTTTTGATCATGCAGCATGGCTCTAAATGCTTCCATAATGGTTATGATATTCATCTCAGTCACACCATTTTTTTGTTGATTGTATGACACAATGGTTTCTTTCTTTATTACGGCATCTTTGCAAGATCATTATTGAATGTGAACTCTCCCCAATTATCATATCTGAAATCTTTGATCAACTTTCTAGTTTTATTTTCAATCAAAGCCTTGAAATCTTTGAACATTTCAAATGATTCCCATTTCTTTTTGAAAAATAATATCCATGACTTGCAAGAACTCACCAACAAAAATCATGAAATATAAGTAGATACCAAGAGAATTAATAGGCATAGGTCCACACAAATTAAAATGTATGAGCTGAAGTACCTGACTAGCTTTTGTTTTGCTTGAAGGGAATGATCCCTTTACATTCTTTCCACTTTCACATCCTCGGCAAACCCCTTCATGACCCTATCGGATCTCAGGCATTCCATAAACCATCTTGCTTACATGAGGTAAGGATTTGTAGTGTAGGTGAGCAAATCTTTTGTGCCACAACTCACACTAAATATCAGTGTCATGGACCAGTGCATGAGTGGGTTTACCATTGACTTTGTAAATCCCTTCACATATTGATCCAAGAGTGAAGGATTCTCTCATACTTGAATTCAAAATATAGGTTAGATATTTTCCATTAATAAAGGCAACTTTCATTCCTTTATCTTCTAGAGCAGTTATGGATACCAGATTCTTTTTCAACCTAGGTACATAGAAAAATTCTTACAAAAAAATAGATTTTCCATCATTTAACTGAAATGAAACCGAACCATAATCTTTAACTTGCTGAGTAGAATTATCTCCAAGGGTAGCATTTAAATTAGTCTCCGTCTCAACTATATTAGAGAGTGCTTCTTTGTAACCAGTAAAATGTTTGGAAGCACCACTATCAACTAGCCAACTATCAAATGAATATGCACAAGAAAAAATGGAAAGAGAAAAAACAAGAATATATTTGATTGATTTTTCGATGCATTATTTCTATACCTTGGATTTCTTGTTTTGTTAGGATGTCTTTTTTTTGTGATTTTCATAAGTGTCTTTTCTATAACCAGATTTGTTTTTGAATCTAGGTTCTCTACTTCTTTCTGTACGATCATGAACAAAGTGACCATGCTTTTAGCAGTTAAAGCATCTAACTTTTGACATGTCTAGATTCCCTTTAAAGGAATCATTTGATTTGAAAGAATATTTCTTTGAAAAATGTTGAGATTCTTTGTTACCTTTCTCTTGTCGTAGATTAAAAATGCAGTAGGTTCTCCTTCTTCATGATGTGAAATTCTCCCTCTAGAGATAATTTTGGCCTCCTCTTGAATACACTTTCCCAAGAGCTCATCAAATGTGGGAATAGTGTTGATATTGTTGATGGTGGTGATAAAAGTCTCCCAAATAGGAGAAAGGTCTCCAAGTGCAGTCAACACCATTTCTTTGTCAAGTACAACTTCACCAATTGTTGACAATTGATTCTTGATTTTGGTCATTCTCAGGAAGTATGCTTGAACCATCTCTCCTCTATTCATCTTGATGTCCTTTAGTTGATTCTTCAAGGTAATAATCTAGTTCAAGTTACTAATTGTAAACATGCCAATTAGTTTGTCATATATTTATTTAGATTTCTACAAACCAGAAACATAAGTAATGAGATGATCACAAAGATAATAAAAGATATATTTTCTGGCTTTGATTTCACTCTTTTTATGTTTGGATTTGACAACAACACTTTCATTCTCTCGTTGATTAGCCACTATGCCTTCAACATACTCCATAACTTTGGGTTCTTCAAGAGTGATATCTAGCCTTGCTTTCCATGGACCAAAGTTTAAGCATCATTAAACTTCTTCTCTACCTTGAAGTAGTAATAAGTCATCTTAATTAGAAAAATATGGAAGCAAGTGGGGTCTCTTCAAGGGATCTCTGGTCTCATTGGACTTGTCTTCACCAAGGATCCAATTCCATGTTAAAATTTGAAAGTTCTATGCAAAAACTTAAAAATTCTTTACAAAAACTTGAAATTTTTATTCAGAAAACTTAATGTACTTTGTAGAAAGTTGAATGTACTTTGCAGAAAGTTGAATGTACTTTGCATGAAGCTAAATGTACTCTACTAAAAATTGAATGTACTTTGCAAAAAAATGAATGTTCTATGCTAGGACTTGAAATTACTTTGCTAAAAACTACATGTTCTATGTTGTTACAGTTACTTAGAATGCAAATTTATTCTTCAAAACTTTTTAGATTAGCAATTAGCTAGAACATAAACTTAAGTATCATATGAAGAAAACCAAGCACAAACACGAGACGCTGAGATTTAGGTCCAATGACAAGGGAAAAAACCCTCAAGGGGGGAAACCCAAATGATTATTCTTCTATTAGATTTATTCAATTTTTCAATAGAGTGTGTAAATATATATATATATATATATATATATATATATATAGAGAGAGAGAGAGAGAGAGAGAGAGAGCCAACAATGTCTTATCAACTTGTAGTTGAATTGCTCTTTCTCTTTGCTTGAAGATTTTCTCCTTCTCTTGATCAGATCTTGTCCTTCACACTTGCTCGAGCTCTTCCCTTTCTCTTTCTCTTCACTTGCTCTCACACTTCTCTTGCACACACTCAACAATTGATCTCCTTCTTCACAATGAACATGCTACACTTAACTCCCACTTGCTCTTAAATAAATGAGAAAGGAGAGGACTTACAAAATGATTTCATGCCTTAAGCCAGCAATAGGAGAATCAAATTTCATGAGGGAGGAGCTACTTGAGGAGAACTGTAACTCATCCAAGAATAGAGAGATAGGTACACTTATCTTGAGGAATTACAATTCGAATTAGGAAGAGATTTAATTACACTTAGACATGAGATAATATTTAGTTAGAGCTACAAATCGAATTGAGTGAGGTAGTTACAATTGGATTTAATGAAGACGAGTTACATTTTTTCCATACATAAAATTAATGCAGGAGAGTTACATTCTCTTAAGTGTGGAGTTACTATTCTATTCCAAGAGAGAGGTTCGATTTTCTAAGTAAGATATTCTCAATTGAGTTTACTTATTCCATGAGACTATTGAGAATTCGTTTTTATTAATCCATTAAAGTTAAATGACTTTAGACTATTTTATAAATA
The DNA here is from genome assembly GCA_031772625.1 of Pinus tabuliformis. Taxonomy (NCBI): domain Eukaryota; kingdom Viridiplantae; phylum Streptophyta; class Pinopsida; order Pinales; family Pinaceae; genus Pinus; species Pinus tabuliformis. Next base: position 288,655,288 of record CM062805.1, on the reverse strand, counting down.
ATAGTATCATAATAATAATAATACTAGTAAGGATAAAATAGTAATCCTTTACTTGTATTATCATGATTGATTTTATTTTATAGTGTATTCCATATGTTGAGATCATCCTTTATCATTTAGACATGACTTTATAGTTTTGTAAAGTCACTTCCAAATTGAGACGTGACTTACTATTTTGCAAAGTCATATTAGAATTGTCAAAAATGAAATTTTATTATAGGTGGTTCAAACATAATTGAAAGATGATTTCTTCTAGGAGAAATTTATCCCTAAGCTGTCAAATTTTAACACCTTTAACCCCTAAAGTAGTTCATGTGTAATGCTGGAAGAACTATGTTGGTTCACATCTCTAGATGGGATTACTCTAGTGGATGGCTTGACTAAAATTTGGATGATATCCCTACCAATATTCTACCTCTGATGAAACTTTGAAAAGAAAGCTAGGAGGGTGTGCTCCTGGGAGTCAACATGTCTCAGAAAATCTTGGATGGAAATCTTATATTTACACTATCAAGGAAGGGTACAAGGGACTCTTCTCTTCACAAATACCTCCTAATTCTTCTCTATGGAGAAAGATATGGAAAACTAATGCAATACTTGAAGTTAACAACCTCTACTGACTCATTTCCCATCAAAATATTATGACTTCTAAAAATATCATGAAAAGAGGTATCCAAGGCCCCTTTTGTTATCTATTATTCATGCAACATGATGAGACAATTAATCACATATTTCTCTCATCCCCCTATTTTAAGTATATTTGGATCAATTCCTTAAACTCCCCACACCCCCAAACAAGATGACCTTCTAACCTCCAAGATTTCTTTTCTTCTTGGCCAAAGAACTATCGAGGTTCCTATTGTAGCGGCTACAACCACCCTCCAAAATTTTTTCTATGCTTCATTTTGGAGCCTCCCTCCTAAAATCACAACATCTCATCTTACACTGACCTAGGTACTTGTGATTTCATTGAGATTTATCTTTTGTTTTACGGATTTTGTCTCACATTTTTTACTATCTAACCCACAAGTCAATCTCTTGACTTTGTTTCAAACCAGTTCTAGGCTTGCCTTCTTGAGGGAAACCAACCTTGCTCTTGGGAATTGAGAAATCCAAGCCAGAAGTGAGCCTTCAACTCCAAAATTGTGCAGAGCCAACTGACAGATTGCCTTCAACTAGGAAACTGCGCAGAGCATGAGAGGCATCCAGGACCACTCAACCTAGAAATTGCACAGAAGCTTTCCCTTAGTAGTTTCCCGATGCATGAGTCAATGAGTTTCCCAGTTCTTCCCGGAACTACACATTTTACAATGCATAGAAACTTTTCGTGAAAAAAAGAAAAAAGAAAAAAATTGAAAAAGCATCCCTAAAAAATAGGGATCTATTTTTAACAGTCTGGAGTGGCAATTGAGTTATCTTTGGAAAATGTCGCCAAGTGTCGCTTTTTCTTAGATTTTTGGCCTTCGAGTCATAAACCCTAAATCGACCAAATCTATTTAATGGATGTTGCGAGAGCTCATTTTTACATTTGATCTTGGAGCTCTGACATTCCTGAGGAGATCTAGGAACCTTAAGCACAATCGTCACAACTATTCCAGGTAAGTCTTGCTTTTCTAGTCTTTTGTTGCTTTTTTTTCTGTTGCTTTTGTTTGTTTAGATTGTGAGAGTGTTGTTTTACCCATTTTATTGAATGACCGTTGGTTTTTTTTATTTTTTTTAGCTTGTAGAAGTGTTTTTTTAAGTTTTGCATTTATTTTCTTAAATGTCACATACATCACCCTTTTTTTTCACTAACAGTCATCGTTGCGGCGACTCTCTCCACATGTTTCATTGTTCTTCACTTTGATTAATTCCTACACTCGTTTTATTTGCGTGCATCATCACTCACTCAAATTTTCACCCACCATCACTTCTGTTAGTGTCAGTCAATTCAGCCTATCACTAGTGATCAAATATGCTCTTACAAGGTGTTGTTAGGGTGTCAAGTCATTCTTTATTCATTTCAGTGAGTCTTCAAATAAAAATTTGGTCAATGGCTAATGTGTCTAGGGCTATTTCCACTCTCTCAAGAATTTCATATGCTGGTCACTTTCATCACTCAGTTGAGTCTACCATCATGAGAACATCAATAACATCACTTTATTCATATCATCATGGTCTCCATTCAGCTCAGTGTCACCATTAGTTCATTAGGGTTAAGGTCACAAAATCAATCATTTCATGTATAAATTCGGTGAATGAGGAGTGGAAAAAGGTAAGTTTTTTCAATAACACTTGATTTCAAATTCAATTCATGTTTTTATTTGTAATAATGTTCCCAATTTCCTAAATTTACAAGAAGAGGTCCTAAGCCTACAAAACTCAAAAAGAAAGTGAATTGGTGAGGTGGGCCATCCTACCTCATTAATCACTTAGACTCCAAAAGAAAATTATAAAAACACATGGAGAAGCTCATTCACACTCATTTGAACTTGTCTACAATCATAACACTGAGCTCTGCTTATCCTTTGCAAAAAATCGAGATTCCATAGTCGTCATTGGAAAAAATTGGCCCTTGATGAGCACAGAGAGCCCTTGATGACGTGGGACACCTTCATTGAGGCAACCTTGAAAATGCATACAACCACTTCATCAAGCCAGCACCAAACCATATCAGCACAACCCATGGAGGTGGGGTCATCAAGAAAACATGGTGAGGTTTCCAAGGCACCTAGGTCTAAGGTGAGAAAGATATATCTGAGAGGTAGAATGCTTGTGTTTGTTGCTCAAATTGAGGAAGGGGCCAATCCTACTACATCAGCAGAACAAGGATCACCATCACATCATGAGGCTTCTTTACATGATGAGAAGCCCATTGAGCATGACTTTGACCTAGTTGACTTGGAGGCACAAGATGAGCAACAAACCCTACAACAATTCATCAAAGAGAAGGATTCTCATATCATGGAGCTCAAGGTCAATCTGGCAAAGGCCAAATTCATCATTTCATTCCTTAAGCAAGAAAATAGTCAACTTAAGGCAAAACAGCTAGTCATGGAGAAAGAGAAATTCAAAGCCAAGAAGCAAGAGATGAAAGGAAACAAAGTGTTGGATGATGAGGACACTAAGCAATATGAAGGACGTGTGGCAAGGAAGAGACCAAAGACAATGGGTCTTAGGAAGGCACTTCAGAGAGAAAGAGAACAAAAGCCACCAATAGAAGAATTAAACTTTGAAGAGAGGATTGCCATGGAAATAAATAAGGACAGGGAGTTTTGGCTTGAAAAATTAAATTGCCACCTTTGATAATATCCTTAACAAGGCCAACAGGGATAATAAGGTGCAAAGGAAAATGGTCATCCATTATTACTCAAGAAATCAGATTTTAAAGGTCAAAATCAAGCAAATGAAGGCCAAACTAGATGAAACCGTAATCAGCCAAGAGGAGAAGGGTAAGTTAGATTTGCTTTCTGATGCATCCATGGTTGCATAACATACCTCATCAAGCATCTCTAGACAAATTTTAGGAGAATTTGGTGAAAATTTTGTGTGTTGGTGCAGACTTGAAATTTTTGGTAATTTATGTCTAGAAGCGCAGTGAGCTCACGCTGTGCTTCTTCCTCATGGCTCTAAATGATGGAAAATTAACATTTTTGGAAAGACTATGACCCCCTATCAAAACCCATTTTCCAACTTTCTTGATACAGGGCTCATTTGTTGAGAAATTTGCAAAAAAGAGGCCAAAAATCACCATTTTGCCTCTCTTTTTTCATTTCGATGCATACCTGGAGATACCTTTGGACAATGGCCATATATCAGCCAAAAATGGGTTATTTGAGTGTACAAATACTCTAAATATATACAAGCTCTCCCAAATTTCTAGAATAGGCTTCAGATCTGGATTTGGACTTCAGCAAGCCACTAAAAAATGGCCTCCAACAGCTCGCTGCGCACCTTGAAATTTCCGATATTTTTATAAAATTTTCACTGTGTATTTTTTTTGAAATTCCTAGTTCGACTTTGGTAAAAGTCAAAATGGTGTTGTAATTTTACTATTTCTATGTCTAGATGATGTAATTATGGGAAAATTAGCTTAGTAAGTTGTTTTTATGATAACTTAGGCCTCATTAATGAGGAAAAACTCAAATCAAAGTTTAAATGAAGAGTTTGTATTCAACCTTCTTAGTCTCACTTGTTGGTTGAGATATTCTTGGGAACTGTTCCACCACTCATGGATTAAGGCCCTAAGGGTGCAGAAACTATTTATTTTTGTCTATATGTATCATTTTCTCAGTCAGAGAGAAGGGTTGGACATTTGAGGAGAGAACTCTTGTAGCTTATGCTTGATCATTTTAAGGAAATCAAAGCAACAATTGCAGCTATTATCTAGGAATTCATGTGCGGTGAGTTTGTGATGTTGTATTTTCTCTATTATAGTTTCATATGAAAGATATTCATCTTCTCTTTATATTGATTACTTCTTCAGTGGTTTTTTCTTAAGTTTATAAGCATATTTTTTTTCATAAAGCTTTGCTTTGATGGAAATATCAGTATGTGTTATTTTCTTTCTTGCTTAATGAATTCATGATATATATTCTCATTAAGACCTCTTATTTCTTCTGAACACTACACTACATTGACAACCCTAAGCCATCAAAAAAGTATTACTACCTTTATCCTTTATATATTTTTTGTTGTTAGCCTTTTGATCCTTTGACCTAGTTACTTGGTTTTCATCCCTTGTCCAACATCAAAACCCTAAATTTTCGAAAACTATCTGTGCCAGGCATATCTAGCCTAAAATCCTTTTATTATCTAGTCAATTATTTCGGTATGATCCCATAGAGAGAGCTCTCTTTAGTTTGGTAGGGCTAACTACTAAACTAAAATATTGGTTTGTGGTTACCTCCGTCGATTCCTCTCATCCTGTGACATTGTGGAGGATAACATTAGTTGGGTCTTCCAGGATGTCATTGCTTGATGGATACTCGATTACAATCAAATTTTGGTGCACAAGGATGATCAGTTGAAAATAGCCTTTACAACAACATGGGGTACATTCATGTACGCCAAGATGCCATTTGGATTAAAGAATGCAGGGGCGACATTTCAGCGGGCTATGGACATCGCTTTCACCAATGAAAAGGATATTTTTCTAGTTATTTATCTAGATGATCTCACAGTTTTTTCTAATTCTGATGAAGAACACTTACATCATCTAAGAATTGTCTTTGAGAGATGCAAAAAATTCGGTATTTCACTAAATCCAAAAAAGAGCTTATTTGCCATGGAGGAAGGCAAGCTGCTGGGGCATATTATTTCCAAGGATGGCATTCGCATTGACCCTGCAAGACTTTAAGCAATTCAACAGTTAGATTTCCCGAGGAACAAGAAAGAGATTCAATAATTTAATGGGAAAATTAACTTTTTGAGGAGATTCATCCCTAACCTCGCTGAAAAATTGGTAGAGATGACTGACATGCTAAAAAATGACAGTGAGGTAAGATGGTCTGAAGATGCCAAGAAGTCGCTTAATGCGGTTAAATTTTCATTATCTATTGCTCCCACTTTGATCAGTCCTAACTATAATTCAGATTTTATTATATTTTCATTCACCTCTAAGCATACTTTAGTAGATGTCCTAATGCAAAAGAGGGATCAAAAAAATGAGCAGCCCATCCCTTTTTTTAGTCAAATAATAAGAGATGTAGCACTAAAATACAACATTATTGAGAAGCGTGCTTTGGCTTTGGTGAAGGCACTTATATATTTTCAGGTATACATTCTACATTCTCACACCATAGCTTATGTTCCAACAACAACAGTAAAAGAAGTTCTTATGCATACAAATCCAGAGGGTAGGCGGGGAAAATGAATCGCAGGAATGTTATAATATGATTTGGAGATAAAGTCGAAAAATCTCATCAAGGGACAAGGTTTGGCCAAGCTCATGGCTAAATCTAATTTTCATGCACTAGATATCAATTTGATTGCTTCCCTCTCTAAAGAAGAAGAAGAAGAAGATTCACTAGTACAGGTATCAAACATTTTCACTTCATCTCCATGGTATTCAGACATAGTTTATGTATTATAGCATTTAAATCCTCCACCGGAAGTGCCCAAAGGTAAAAGTAGATCATTAAAGTTGAAATCTTCAAAGTATTGCATCCTTGATGGGGTTTTGTTTTGGAAAGATCCAACTGGTGTATTGCTAAATTGTCTTGCTGAAAATGAAGCAAAGGATGTGATGATTGATTTTCACAAATGAGATTGTGGTGGCCACCTCCTTTGGAAAACTGTAGCCAACAAAATTTTGAGGGTTGGGTTTTATTGGCCTACTCTTTTTGTTGATGTGTACAAAACAGTAATGAGATTACATGACTATCAGATTTTTCAAGGAAAAATAAACCTTTTCCATTTCCTTTGCAGCCAGTTTTAGTCTCAACTCCATTCCAGTAGTGGGGTTTTAATTTTGTTTGGGAAATCCATCCTTCGTCGTCTGCATGACACAAGTGGATCTTGATAGCCACAGATTACTTTACAAAATAGATTGAAGCAATCCCAACCAGACAAGCTACTGATTCTGTTATCATTCAGTTTAATGAAACTAATATCTTGTCTAGATTCGGTTTCCCCTAGAAAATAATCACTGACAATGCTGCTTATTTTAGGTCCAAGAAGATGGTGGAGTTTTGTTAGAAGTACCATATCATATTGGGGCATTCAACTGCTTATTATCCACAAGGGAATGGGTTGGCTGAATCTTCTAATAAATCTCTGATCAACATCATCAAGAAAGTTTTGGAGGTCAATAAGAAAAATTGGTATAAAAATCTCATTAATGCTTTATGGGCAAATAGAGTCAATACTAAGAAATCCATAGGCATGTCTCCTTTTCAGTTGGTGTACAGGGTTGATACTGTTTTTCCTTCATCCCTTGTTGTCTCGGTTATGAAAATTTTGTAGGAAATGTACAACGAACCAAATGATATGCAACGAAGAATAAGTCAGGTGATCCATTTCTAGCAAACAAGGTAAGAAGTTTTTAAAAATACTTTTAAACTTCAGGAAAGGATCAAAAATATTTATGATCGAAAGACTAAAGAAGATAATTTCAACCTAGGTAATGTGGTTCTTTGTTGGGATGCAAGGAATTAAGAAAAGGGAAAAAATGACAAGTTTAAAAATTTATGGAAAGGACAGTATAGAATCTCAACTTTCAGAGGAAATAATGTTTATGTGTTGGAAGAAATGAATGGGCAAGATTATTCAAGAGGAGTGATCAATGGTAGGCTTCTCAAGCACTACTATACCTAAAGAAATTTCTACAAATTCATTATCATTGTATATACCAGTTTACTTTTCATGTACAAGTGTGAAGTGGCCAGCATAGGAGTTTGAAACTCGAGGAGAAGGCCATAAGGCTTCTTTGATCAGTTGTTGTTTAAAAAAAAAAACAATTTGTTTTGTTTATTGTTTATCAAAGTCATTCAATTAGTTAGTCAATTTTTAGTTTGAGGTTACTTTTTACATTTTGACACCATGCCCAATGAATAAGGCTACTTGTTCTATGGTATTCTTGACACCTCCTAAGGAGCTACCATCCCCAGTTGGAACCAATGTTAGTGTTAGTCAGTTAAGCCTATCACCAGTAATCAAATATGCTATTACAAGGTGTTGTTAGGGTCTCAAGTCAAATTTTTTTCATTTCAGTGAATCTTCAAATAAAAATTTGGTCACTAGCTAATGTGTCTGTGGCTATTTCTACTCTCTCAAGAATTTCATATGCTGGTCACTGTCATCACTGAGTTGAGTCTATCATCATGAAAACATCATTAACATCACTTCAGTTATATCATCATGGTCTCCATTCATCTCAGTGTCACCATTAGGTCATTAGGGTTAAGGTCACAAAATAAGTCATTTCATGTATAAATCCGACAAATGAGGAGTGGCAATAGGTAATTTTGTTCAATAACACTTGATTTAAAATGTAATTTATGTTTTTATATGTAATAATGTTCCTAAGGTTCTAAAGTTACCAGAAGAGGTCCTAATGCTACAAAACTCAAAGAGAAAGTGAATTGGTGAGGTGGGCTATCCTACCTCATTAATCACGTAAACACCAAAAGAAAATTATAAAATCACATGGAGAAGCCTATTCACACTCATATGCACTTGTCTACCATCCTAGCATCGCGCTCCCACCTCTCCTTTGCAAAAAATCAAGATTCCATAGCCCTCATTGGCAAAAATTGGCCCTCGCTGCACATGGAGAGCCTATGCTACGCACCTGGACAACAAGCTACGCACAGGAAGCCTTCACTGCACATGGGGAAGAGTTCTCCGGAATTGGTGTTTGACCACCAAAATCCATTTTTCAAATCTCGTCTTCAACCATTTCATCCTCTAGGCTCTATAACAAGTAAGTTTAATCATTTTCATGCCCTCATTTGCCTCATATGTCAAGAAAGAGATCAAATACTTCTTCTCCTAGGGTTTACATGATTTTGATTGTTTTGATCTTCAAATGATGAATTTCTACCCTAAACCCTAGATTACTTGTCCCTACACCTCTATTTTTCATCTAATACACCATCTCCATACATCACAAAGCCTTATCCCCTCATTTTCTATCATTTTCCTCTAAACCCTAATCTACCCTATCTCTTTCTAGGGTAGGCCTGTATTTTGGCCTCTTCTACCCTCTCCCCTCACTCATTTCCAAAAATTCCTTATTCCCCTACTCACTGATGTCATCCTCTACCCTCCTAAATTTCCTTAAAATCTTAAGCAACTCCTAAGTCCATCATACCACCTCATTCCCTCACAACAGCAAATTTCACTAATTTTGCTTGCCTTTCAACTAGGGTTTGAAGTATGGAACCTGACTCATCACCATCAGAGAAGAGGAAGTACAACAAGGGGGGGAAATAACGAGTTTTGAACCCTCCAATTGCAATGAAATCACCTACTCCCGATTTGTTGTGCAATGCTTTTAAGATGTAAATTGTTTAGGGTTTTTTTAAAGGGTGCAGGAAGTAGGTTACAATGAGTAGCTCACAAGTATATTTTCCCTCACCTTGAAGGAAGAAAAATCACCATTCCAAGGACTGACTTCATGTTTTCATTGGATGCCATCTCTCAAGCTACAGGCATACCAAACCATGGTGAAAAGTGGTTCAAAGGAATGAACCTAGACCTAGAAGAGTGCAAACCCTATTTGAAATCACAATACAAAGGAGCTCACTCACATGTTTTCCCAATCAGATACTTGTTGGAGAGATATGCACCATTAATGAAGACTATCATGAAGTTCTTCACATGTGAGGGCATATTTTCCAAGCTATATCAATACCTCATAAGGCTGCTCATGCACTTTACAGCTTCCAAGACTCTCAATTTTTGCAGATACTTGTATAGGAGCCTAATCTAGATGCCTGAAAGGGTGAAAATAAAAGGCAAAGAGAATTACCCCAACCTATTTCACCATAGCCTGATAAATTTTATAGTACTCCATCTGTTGGCAGAGAAGAACATGGCATGGTACACCTTCACTGAGGTAGCCTTGAAAATGCATACAACCACTTCACCAAGCTAGCACCAAACCATATCAACACAGCTCCTAGAGGTGAGGTCATCAAGAAAACATGATGAGGTTTCCAAGGCACCTAGGCCTAATGCGACCAACACATATCAGAGAGGTAGAAGGCTTGTGTTTTCTCCTCAAATTGAGGAAGGGGCCAAGCCTACTACATCAGCAAAACAAGGATCACCATCACATCATGAGGCTTCTTTGCATGATGAGGAGCTCATTGAGCATGAATTTGACCTAGTTGACTTGTAGGCACAAGATGAGCATAAAACCTGCAACAAGTCATGAAATAGAAGGATTCTCATATCATGGATCTCAAGGACAATTTGGCAAAAGCCAAATTCATCATTTCATTCCTTGAGCAAGAAAACAGTCAACTTAAGGGAAAATAGGTAGTCATGGAGAAAGAACAATTCAAAGCCAAGAAGAAAGAGATGAAAGGTAAGGAATTGGTGGACCATGAGCACAGTGAGTAGCATGGAGGACATGTGGCAAGGAAGAGACCAAGGACAATGGGTCTTAGGAAGGCATTTCAGAGAGAAAGAGAACAAAAGCCAACAATAGAAAAATTGACCTTTTAAGAGAGGATTTCCATGGAAATAAACGAGGAAAAGGAGTTTTGGATTGAAAAATTCAATTTACACCTTGAGAAGCTCCTTAAAAAGGTGAATAGGGATAACAAGGTGCAAAGGAAAATGGCCATCCATTACTACACAAGAAATCAGATTTTAAACGTCAAAATCAAGCAAATGAAGGCAAAACTAGATGAAACCCTAATCAACCAAGAGGAGAAGGGTAAGATAGATTGGGTCTATGATGCATCCATGGCAGCATAACATAACTCATTAGGCATCTCTGGACAAATTTTAGGAGGATTTGGAGAAAATTTTATGTGTTGGTGTAGACTGGTGCAGACTTGAAATTTTTGGTAATTTATGTCTAGAAGCGCAGCGAGCTCACGCTGTGCTTCTTCCTTAGGGATCCAAGTGATTGAAAATCAACATTTTTGGAAATATTATGACCCCTTACCAAAACCCATTTTCCCACTTTCCTGGTCCGTGGCTCATTTTTTGAGAAATTTTCAAATAAGAGGCTAAAATCACCTTTCTACCTCTCTTTTTTCATCTCGCTACGCACCTAGAGACACCTTGGGAGAATGGCCATTTATCATCCAAAAATGGGTCATTTTGAGTGAAAAAAATACTCTAAATACATCTACACTCTCATATATTTCCAGAACAGGCTTCAAATCTGGATTTGGACTTCAGCATGGCACTCAAAAATGGCCTCCAAAAGCTCATTGCACACTTGGAAATTTCTGATATTTTTATAAAATTTTCACTCTGTATTTTTTTTTTAATTCCTAGTTCGAATTTGGTAAAAGTAAAAAAGGGTGATGTAATTTTACTATTTTGATGTTTATATGATGTAATTATGGGTAAATTAGGTTAGTAAGTTTTTTTTATGATAACTTAGGCCTCATTAATGAGGAAAAACTCAAATCAAAGTCTAAATGAAGAGTTTGTATTCAACCTTCTGAGTCTCACTTGTTAGTTGAGATATTCTTGGGAACTATTCCACCACTCATGGATTCGACCCCTAAGGGTGGGGAAATGCTTATTTTGGCCTATATGTATCATTTTCTCAGTTAGAGAGAAGGTTTGGACATTTGAGGAGAGAACTCTTGTAGCTTGTGCTTGAGAATTTTCAGGGAATGAAAGGAACAATTGCATCTATTATCTGGGAATTCATGTGTAGTGAGTTTGTGATGTTGTATTTTCTCATATTATAGTTTCATATGAAATATATTCATCTTCTCTTTCCATTCATCTATTCTTCAATGGGTTTTCCTTAAGTTTATAATTATAATTCTTTTCATAAACATTTGATTTGATGGAAATATCATTATGTGTTATTTTATTTCTTGCTTAATGAATTCATGATATATATGCGCATTAAGACATCTTGTTTCTTCTAAACACTACACTACACTGAAAACCCTAATCCATCACAAAGCTATTGCTACCTTGCTCCTTTATATCTTTTATGTTGTTACCCTTTTAATCCTTTGACATAGTTACCTGGTTTTCATCCCTTTCCCAAAATCAAAACCCTAAATTTTCAAAACCTATCTGAGCCTAACATATCTAGCCTAAAATCCTTTTATATTCCAATCAATTCTTTGGTTATGATCTCATAGAGAGAGCCATTTTTGGTTTGGTAGGGCTAGCTACTAAACTAAAATCTTTGTTTGTGGTTACCTCTGTCGATTCCTCTCAGCCTGGTACATTGAGGAGGATAACATTAGTTGGATCTTCCAAGATGTCATTGCTTGATGGATACTTGGGTTACAATCAAATTTTGGTGCACAAGGATGATCAGTTGAAATTAGCCTTTACAACAGCATTGGGTACATTCATGTACACCAAGATTCCATTTGGATTAAAGAATGAAGGTGCGACATTTCAGTAGGCTATGGACATCATTTTCGCTAATGAAAAGGATATTTTTCTAGTTATTTATCTAGATTATATCACATTTTTTTTCTAAATTTGATGAAGAATAGTTATATCATCTAAGAATTGTCTTTCACAGATGCAAAAAATTCGATATTTCACCAAATCCAAAAAGGAGATTATTTTTCATGGAGGAAGCAAGTTGTTGTGGCATATTATTTCCAAGGATGGAATTCACATTAACCCTGCAAGAGTTGAAGAAATTAAACAGTTATATTTCCCGAGGAATAAGAAAACGATTCAATCATTTAATGGGAAAATTTACTTTTTGAGGAGATTCATCCCCAACCTCATTGAACACTTGAGAGAGAGGTCTGACATGCTAAAAAAGGAAAGTGAGGTAAGATGGTCTGAAGATGCCAAGAACTCATTCAGTGCGGTTAAATTTTCATTATCTATTTATCCCACTTGAATCAATCGTGACTATACTTCAGATTTTACTATATTTTCATTCACCTCTGAGCATACTTTAGCAGTTTTCCTAATGCAAAAAAGGGATCAAAAAAAGGAGTAGACCATAGCCTTTTTCAGTCAAACAATAAGAGATGCAGCGCTGAAATACAACATTACTAAGAATTAGGCTTTGGCTTTGGTGAAAGCACTTAAATATTTCCGAGTATACATTCTACATTCTCATACCATAGCTTATGTCCCAACAATAGTAGTAAAAGAAGTTATTATGTAGACAAATCCAGAGGGTAGGCGGGGAAAATGGATCGCAACAATGTTAGAATATGATTTGGAGATAAAGCCGACAAAGCTCATCAAGGTACAAGGTTTGGCCAAGCTCATGTCTGAATCTAATTTGCATGCATTAGATATCAATTTGATTGTTTCCCTCTCTAAAGAAGAAGCAGAATATTCACTGGTACAGGTATTGGACATTTTCACTTCATCTTCAAGGTATTCAGACATAGTTTATGTATTCCAGCATTTAAATCCTCCGCCAGAAGTGCACAAACGTAAAAGTAGATCATTAAAGTTGAAAGCTTCAAAGTATTTCATTCTTGATGGGGTTTTGTTTTGGAAAGATCTGACTGGTGTATTTCTGAACTGTCTTGTTGAAAATGAAGCAAAGGATGTGATGACTGATTTCCACAAAGGAGATTGTGGCGACCACCTCTTTTGGAAAACTACAGCAAACAAAATTTTGAGGGTTGGGTTTTATTGGCCTACTCCTTTTGTTGATGTGTACAAAATAGTAATTACATTCCATGAGTATTAGATTTTTCAAGGAAAAATAAACCTTTTCCATTTCCTTTGCAGCCAGTTTTAGTCTCAACTCCATTCCAGCAGTGGGGTTTTGATTTTTTTGGGGAAATCCATCCTTCGTCGTTTGCACAACACAAGTGGATCTTGACAACCACATATTACTTTATGAAATGTATTGAAGTAATCCTAACCAGGCAATCTACTAATTCTATTATCATTAGTTTATTGAAACTAATATCTTGTCTAGATTTGGTTGCCCCTAGAAAATAATCACCGACAATGCTATTGCTTTTAATTCTACGAATATGGTGGAGTTTTGTGATAAGTACTATACCATATTGGGGCATTCAACTCCTTATTATCCGCAAGGGAATGGGGTGGTTGAATCTTCCAATAAATCTCTGATCAACATCATCAAGAAAGTTTTGGAGGTCAATAAGAAAGTCTCATTAATTCTTTATGGGGAGATAGAGTCAGTACTAAGAAATCCATAGGTATGTCTCCTTTTTATTTGGTGTATGGGGTTTATACTATTTTTCCTTCATCCCTTGTTGTCCCGGTTATGAAAATTTTGCAAGAAATGGACATTAAACCAGATGATATGCAACGAAGAATAAGTCAGATGATCCATTTACAGCAAACAAGTAAGAAGTTCTTCAAAATAATTCTAAACTTCAAGAAATGATAAAAAAGAGTTATGATCACAAGACTAAAGAAGATAATTTCAACCTAGGTGATGTGGTTCTTCGTTGCGATGCAAGGAATGAAGAAAAGGGAAAACACGACAAGTTTGAAATTTTATGGAAAGGACCATACAGAATCTCAACTTTCAGAGGAAATAATGCTTATCTATTGGAAGAAATGAATGGGCAAGATTATTCAGGAGGAGTGATCAATGGTAGGATTCTCAAGCACTACTATACCTAAAGAAATTTCTGCAAATTTTCATTATCATTGTATATACCAGTTTACTTTTCATGTCCAAGTGTGAAGTGGCTATCATAGGAGTTTGAAGCCCGAGGAGAAGGCCATAAGGCTTCTTTGATCAGTTGTTGTTAAAAAAAAACTCAGGTTGTTTTGTTTATTGTTTGTCAAATTCAGCTGGACAGTCAGTCAAATTTTAGTTTGAGATTAGTTTTTTCATTTTGACTCCATGCCTAATGAATAAGGCTACTTGGTCTACGGTGTTCTTGACACCTCCTGAGGAGCTGCCGTCCCCAACTGTAGCCAATGTTAGTGTCAGTCAGTTCAGCCTATCACCAATGATCAAATATGCTCTTACAAGGTGTTGTTAAGGTGTCAAGTCAATTTTTTTTCATTTCAGTGAGTCTTCAAATAAAAATTTGGTCAATGGCTAATGTGTCTAGGGCTATTTCCACTCTCTTAAGAATTTCATATGCCAGTCACTTTCATCGCTAGTTGAGTCTACCATCATGAAAACATCATTAACATCACTTCATTCATATCATCATGGTCTCCATTCAGCTCAGTGTCACAATTAGGTCATTAGGGTTAAGGTCACAAAATTAGTCATTTCATTTATAAATCTAGCAAATGAGAAGTGGCAATAGGTAAATTTGTTCAATAACACATGATTTCAAATGTAATTGATGTTTTAATATGTAATAATGTCCCTCAGGTTATAAAGTAACAAGAAGAGGTCCTAAGGCTAAAAAACTCAAAAAGAAAGTGAATTGGTGAGGTGGGCCATCCTACCTTATTAATCACTTAGACACCAAAAGAAAATTATAAAAGAACATGGAGAAGCTCATTCACACTCATTTGCACTCGTCTACCATCCTATCATTGAGATCGACCTTGTCCTTTGCAAAAAATCGAGATTCCATAGTCCTCATTGGCAAAAATTGGTCCTTGCAATGCACAGAGAGCCTATGCTACACACCTAGACAGCACGCCGCACACAGGAAGCCTTCGCTGCACATGGGGCAGAGTTCTCCAGAATTGGAGCTTGACCACCAAAAACCATTTTTCAAAGCTCCTCTTTAGCCATTTCATTCTCCAGGCTCTATAACAAGTAATTCTAATCATTTTCATGCCCTTCTTTGCCTGATATGTCAAGAAGTTGATCAAATACTTCTTCTCCTAGGGTTTACATGATTTTCCTAGTTCTAATCTTCAGATGATGAATTTATACTCTAAACCCTAGATTACTTATCCCTACACCTCTATTTTCAGATAATACACCATTTCCATCCATCACAAATCCCTATCCCCTCATTTTCTATCATTTTCCTCTAAACCCTAGTCTACCCTATCTATTTCTAGGGTAGGCATGTATTTTGGCCTTTTCTACCCTCTCCCCTCACTCATTTCCAAAAATTCCTTCTTCCGCTACTCACTAAAATCATCCCCTACCCTCCTAAATTTCCTTAAAAATTTAGGCAACTCCTAAGTCCATCATACCACCTCATTCCCACACAGCAACAAATTTCACTATTTTTTCTTGCCTTTCACCTAGGGTTTGAAGTATGGATCCTGACTCATCACCATCAAAGAAGAGGAAATACAACAAGGGGGGAAGATACTGAAGTTTGAGCCCTCCATTTGCAATGAAATCACCTCCTCCCCATTTGTCATGTAATGCTTTGAAGATGTAAATTGTTTAGGGTTTTGTCAAAGAGTGCAGGAAGTAGGTTACCATGAGAAGCTCACAAGTATATTTTCCCTCACCTTGAAGGAAGACAAAATCACCATTGCATGGATTGATTTCATTTTTTCAGTGGATTCCATCTCTCAAGCTATGGGCATACCAAACCATGGCGAAAATGGATTCAAAGGTGTGAACCTAGACCTAGAAGAGTACAAACCCTATTTGAAATCACAATACAAAGGAGCTCACTCACATGTTTTCCCATGCAGATACTTGTTGGAGAGATATGTACCATTAATGAAGACTGTCATGAAGTTCTTCACATGTGAGGGCATATTTTCTAGGCTATATCAATACCTCATAAGGATGCTCATGCACTTTACAACTTCCAAGTCTCTCAATTTTTGCAGATACTTGTATAGGAGCCTAATCTAGATGTCTGAAAGGGTGAAATAAAAGGCAAAGAGCATTACCCCAACCTATTTCACCATAGCCTGATAAAGGTTATATTACTCCATCAGTTGGTAGATAAGAACATGACATGGGACACCTTCCCTGAGGTAGCCTTGAAAATGCATACAATCACTTCAGCAAGCTAGCACCAAACCATATCAACACAGCTCATGGAGGTAGGGTCATCAAGAAAACATGATGAGGTTTCCAAGGCACCTAGGCATGAGGTGACCAAGATATATTAGAGAGGCAGAAGGCTTGTGTTTTCTCCTCAAATTGAGGAAGTGGCAAAGACTACTACATCAACAAAATAGGGATCACCATCACATCATGAGGCTATTTTGCAAGATGAGGAGCCCATTGAGCATGGATTTGACCTAGTTGTCTTGGAGGAAGAAGATGAGAAAAAACCCCTACAACAAGTCATCAAAGAGAAGGATTCTCAGATCATCAAGCTCAAGGACAATTTGGCAAAGGCCAAATTCATCATTTCATTACTTAAGCAAGAAAACAGTCAACATAAGGCAAAACAGCTAGTCATGGAGAAAGAGAAATTCAAAGCCAAGAAGAAAGAGATGAAAGGAAAGGTAGTGGTGGACCATGAGGACACTAAGCAACATGAAGGATATGTGGCAAGGAAGAGACCAAGGACAATGGGTCTTAGGAAGGCACTTCAGAGAGAAAGAGAACAAAAGGCACCAATAGAAGAATTGACCTTTAAAGAGAGGATTGCCATGGAAATAAATGAAGACAAACAGTTTTGGCTTGACAAAGTCAATATACACCTTGATAAGCTCTTTAACAAGGTCAAAAAGGATAACAAGGTGCAAAGGAAAATGGCCATCCATTACTACACAAGAAATCAAATTTTAAAGGTCAAAATCAAGCAAATGAAGGCCAAACTAGATGAAACCCTGATCAGCCAAGAGGAGAAGGGTAAGTTAGATTTTCTTTCTAATGCACCCATGGTTTCATAACATACCTCATCCAGCATCTCTAGACAAATTTTGGGAGAATTTGGAGAATATTTGTTGTTTTGGTGTAGACTGTTGCAGACTTGAAATTTTTGGCAATTTCTATATAGGAGCGCAGCGAGATCATGCTGCACTTCTTCTTCAGGGCTCAAAATTATGGAAAATCAACATTTTTAGAAAGCTTATGACCCCCTCTCAAAACCAATTTTCCCACTTTCCTAGTCCAAGCCTCAGTTTTTGAGAAATTTGCAAAAAAATCCAAAAAATCACCTTTCTGCCTCTCTTTTTTCATTTTGATGCATACCTGGAGATACCTTTGGATAATGGACAAATATCAGCCAAAAATGGGTCATTTTTAGTTTAGAAATACTCAAAAATGGCTTCCAACAACTCATTGTGCACCTTGAAATTTCTAAGATTTTTATAAAATTTTCACTGTGTATTTTTTTTAAATTCCTAGTTCGACTTTGGTAAAAGTCAAAAGGGTGATGTAATTTTACTATTTCGATGTCTAGATGATGTAATTATGTTTAAATTAGCTTAGTAAGTTGTTTTTATGATAACTTATACCTCATTAATGAGGAGAAACACAAATCAAAGTCTAAATGAAGAGTTTGTATTCAACCTTCTCAGTCTCACTTATTGGTTGGGACATTCTTAGGAAATGTTCCACCACTCAAGGATTTGACCCCTAAGGGTGGGGAAACTGTTTATTTTGGCCTATATGTATCATTTTATCAGTTAGAGAGAAGGGTTGGACATTTGAGGAGAGAACTCTTTTAGCTTGTGTTTGAGCATTTTTAGGAAATCAAAGGAACGATTGCAACTATTATCTAGGAATTCATGTGAAGTGAGTTTGTGATGTTGTATTTTCTCTATTATAGTTTCATATGAAATATATTCATCTTCTCTTTCCATTCATCAATTTTTCAGTGTTTTTTCCTTAAGTTTATAAGAAAAATTCTTTTCATAAAGCTCTGTTTTGATGGAAATATCACTATGTGTTATTTGGTTTTTTGCTTAATGAATTTTTGATATATATGCTCATTAAGACCTCTTGTTTATTTTGAACACTACACTACACCAATAACCCTAATCCATCAAAAAACTATTGCTACCTTTCTCCTTTATATCTTTGTTGTTGTTACCCTTTTGATCCTTTGACCTACTTACCTGGTTTTCATCCCTTGTCCAACATAAAAACCCTAAATTTTCAAAACCTATATGAGCCTATCATATCTAGCCTAAAATAATTTTATATTCCAGTCAATTCTTTGGTTGTGATCTCATAGAGAGAACCCTCTAGTTTGGTAGGGCTAACTACTAAACTGAAAGCTTGGTTTTTGGTTACCTCCGTCGATTCCTCTCAACCTGGGACATTGTGGAGGATAACAACTTCCACCTTCAAATCTGCTCATTTTCATGCTCCCATTGGGAAGATTTGGGCTTCCTTGGCTTAGATCATGCTCCTCACTAACATACACTACACATTTTTGGATCTCAAGACTCTGCCTTGGCTCCAAGAATTGCGCAGAGGCTACCAAGGCCTAGCTCCAACTGCGTACTGTGTATTTCCAAGAGCTAGTCCTAATCCATGGGTACTCGGATTACACAATGCACAGTCTCACTTGGCCTATGTCAAACTGAACTATGA
The DNA here is from genome assembly GCA_031772625.1 of Pinus tabuliformis. Taxonomy (NCBI): domain Eukaryota; kingdom Viridiplantae; phylum Streptophyta; class Pinopsida; order Pinales; family Pinaceae; genus Pinus; species Pinus tabuliformis. The sequence goes on along the minus strand of CM062805.1, from coordinate 288,636,294 downwards.
ATTACGCATTTCTAGTCAGCAAGACATCCCCACTAGCAGTTGGGATTGAACAATGCGCAGAACTAGGTGGTAGTCTATCACCTATGAGAGCCAGGATTGCACAATTCTTTGTAGTAGTTGCCTAGTTTGTTGTTTGGTCTATTCTTCAAGTGCTTTTGGTTTCAAGCTAATATTTTCATGCCTTGAGTGTCCTATCTATCCCCAGGTACAACAATTTTTGAGCAACTCTCCAACAGTTACAGATAACATGGATTTCAAGAGAGCTGCATCAAAGGATACCATTGAGAGTAGCACTGGGGAAGTAGTTGAGGAGGTGCTAATGAAATTTCTGGTCTATGTAGGCACTCAGTTGTTCACTGAGAAGAGCATGAAGTTAACATGGTAGGAAATAAATGGTATCTTTGTAGGGGACTTCAAGGAAGATCTAGAGGATTGACAGGTGTATGTCAATATCCACCGATCAGGCTTACATAAGGTTGCATGCAGGTACCTCGCCTTCCCTTGTGTCGACACCATCCACTGGGTTGTCTCATACATAGATCTAGAGACTACGACACTGGGAAATTCCAATGGGACATAGCTTGCTACCTTCAGGATGGAGTACTACCATCAGATGTATCACTTACCTCAGCCGTTGAACCTCATGGATACAATTTTTTATGCCACCAACACTTTTGTAAACACTAAAGATATTATAAAGCGTTGGGTGAAAGGGTCGTTGAAGTTCAGATCAACACCCAATCATGTTTACAAGACAAAGTCACTCGGAAAGGCCTGCCAACTCTTGATCATCTTTGCATGCCAATTGTACGGTCAAGAGAGCACAAAGACCTTTCCAGAGAATTGGGTGGTTGTGTTGGACCAGTTGGTGAATGATGTAAGGTCATTCAACATGGTCATATATGTTGGCTCTTCAACTGAAAGTCAATGTGACTAATGCCTAGTATCCACCCAAGTATGAGAAAGTAGAATTCTACATGTTTGCATATTTACTTGATGCAATTTGTGCCCAACACCAGTTTCTTGGCACGGGTTGGACATGGACACCCCAAGAGAATACTGTCAATATTTATTGCAAGTTGTTTTCTGAGTGTAGCTACTGAGGATTTATGGTGAGGCTAGCTAACCATTTCATCATTCTAGTATAAAAGTTGATCTTTGAGCAGGATCCACCTTTCATGTCCTAAGAAGTGATTGAGGCAATACTTAACATTGTAGAGTGGTATGCCTTACCCAGTGGCACCCTCATCAAGATGTTTGGAGAAGAGAATCCTCTACTTTTTCTACAAGGGTATGCCACAAACAAGTTTGTCATTCAAGAGGAGGTCTCATATCACATCTCCACATGGTTATCATCAGGGATGCATAGGAGGAATAAGGCACCACAGCATGTTGGGAAAAATACTGAGAGGCGAGGTGAATGAGTATTTTAAAACTTCAAAATAATAATTTTCTTTACTGAAAAGTATATATGGCTTCACTGAACCCAAATAGTGTATATATGAGACTGATGTAAAATAAACTAGCGTATGCTCACTAAACTTGTAAAACGGTTAATTCCTTATCTGTTAATATTGAACCAGAATGTAAGAGATTTATCAGGCATTTGATAAACTGTAAATAGGTGTAGTAATAATAGAATAACGTTTCACACATAAGTAACACACATGAACACCAAGATTTAAGGTGGAAAGCCAATGTGAGAAAAAACCACCGTTGTTGTCGTCTCAGTCTTCAAAACTTATTAATATCAAAAACTTCTTACATTCTTGTACTGGTGCAGACTCATACCAATACACAAGAACCCACCTACTGAAGGCTACAACCTTCACTCATTCTCCAACTCCTATTGGAAGGGATCTACAACCCCCTGATCTGATCACCATCTACTACTAGTAGGAAGCTTCAAATTCCTCACTAAAGGCTCCAACCCTCAGCAACATCCATGGACCACGTTTCAAGAATTTTCACACTGGATCCAATATCAACACGTATGCTCAATCATCACTGTAATACAATCATCAATCTCTAACACACAGAATCTACCAACCACTAAAAACCCAATAAACTGACACTTAATCAAAACTTAACCAATTAACTGGAACAGTTAGATCACTGTAACCAGTACACAGAACTGAACCCAAAATATTGCATCAAAACATCAAATCAATTGTAGTCTTGATCATTCAAATTCCAAAATGTATATTCTACGTCACTTAAGGCAACCCACGTGCATATGCATTTTTCTATAGAGAAACCCGCATACAGATCTTAATATAATGAAAATGGAAAACTTGACCACTACAGTTTCTGAAAAGAACATTGAATCATACTCAGATCTACTACAACACTCTGAACCAATCACAGAACTGTCTCTAATCTTCAACCACAATCAACAAGTAATCTTAACATTCTTTAATCAATCCATAACCACATTCAACATCATCATTCAATCATTTCTGCTTAAGACATTATCACTTAACCTAGATCAATCATGAGGACATCATTGATAGACAACAAAGAAGGAGTGGCATTGATTAAATTGATTAGTCATTTATGAACAAAAACTCTTACTTTGTATATGCGAATTTGAAGAATCGAACCCATGTATACGCACTTTTCCCGAGACCAACCAGCGTATTGATCTGCAAATTTTGACCTAAAATTGTGGAGCTCTTTAGAACTTTAGAAAGACCCAGATCATAATATTTAGAGATAAAAACATGCCTCAATAATGAGATCTAGTCAGTCCATGACCAGATCATACAATGAACACTCATTTCAAGTCTCATGATCCTAATCCATCATTCTATTCATTGGTGCATAATTATTTTAGATCTATGGGACAATTATGGCCCTCACAATGAAAATATACTTCATATTGAAGTATTCATCAAATATCTTTTCACTTTCACACTTAGCTCTTTGATCTTCACCTCTTCATATAGTTTAGCCCTCATCCAATACCACGAGACAAAACAACACTAGTGTTAGTGGTAACCTTTGACGTGATCAATATTCGTTGTCATGCTCATTACTATGGGCCGATACCATGGTAAGGACCCCTGGTATTTAGAATACCATGGTGAAAAAACCATATGCTACTTTTCTTTACTAAACCCCTGTGTATATGCAACTTGGCCTTGACGAACCCATGTATAGATTTTTAAAAGTTCACCTGTAACAAACTTCTGATTCTGATCTGTAAACATGTGCCCCATCATTTTGGTATTCTGTTCCATCATTCTGTCACCTCTGAATTGACTTGTGAATTCATCTAGTTACCATATACTTGTTCTATTACAAGTGAGTTTCCATCAAGGACAACACATGCATCATAATGCCAACAATCTCCCCCTTTGTACTTGATGGCAACCATGTTGGTGTTGATCACTTCAACCTATATCAACATGTTAGATACATAAAACACCAAGAAACTATCCCCCTTTGACATCAAGGGGAAAGGGTTGACCAATGTTGAATGAAGACTTCCATATATGAACTGTTGAAGACTGACTATGCTCCCCCTGAGCACATGCCGAAATATCTGATGGATGCACAATGAATTACATGACTCTTTGACTCATAGAACCTTTCCTATCACCAAAAACTTTCATCAATCACCCAATCACAAACGGTTTGCACATTTGACATCATTGATACATCAACTTTCCAAACACAGTGGGGATTCAAAATACATCATATGTACAAAAAGACTTGACCACAATAGTCCATATATGACTGAATATGAAAATTATTACATCATAGGTCTTTACATGACCTTTACATTAAATAACAGATATGACATTAATAAGTGAGACCAAAAGATCTTAAAAGTAGCATAATTCAACAACCAGAATGCCAACAATGCATTATATTCTGCAAGGCTGATCCTCCCCCTGAACTTGTGCTACCTGTTTAGTTTCAACAACTCATTTATCAAAGCATCTTCTTCAGTTAGATAAATATCAATGAGAAAAACATAAGTCAATACCATATCAGCTAATTGTACCCATCAACACCAGACCAAGAGAAATCAAATAATAGTTGCCAGAATCATGTCAGAGACTCATCTTGAGTCTTTCTCACTGGTTTTATATCAGAGAAAAACATACGCGACTTTCTACAAAGAAACTCACATATATACGCGACTATACCTCATGAAACCCATGTATAGCCAGCAACCTCCTGAATTTTCACCTGTAGACTGAGCGGACTGAATCAACAAAATGAGGCAAAGACAACTCCCAGTTTTTGTTTGAGAAATTCAAATTCTTCTCTAGGAATAGGTTTAGTAAATATATTAGAAACTTGTCCTTTGGAGGGAACATAGTCCAATTTAACCTTTTTCTCAAGCACTTGTTCTCATAGAAAGTGATACTTAATAGGAATATGCTTGGTCTTGGAGTGCATAACATGATTTTTCAAAATACTAATAGCACTTGTATTATCACATAGGATGGAGATGAGTGGAGAACATTTGATTTATATATCCTGTAATGTTTGCATCATCTAGAGAAGTTGTGTGCAGCCACATGCAACAGCTACATATTATGCTTCTGCTGTAGATAAGGAAATAGAACTTTGTTTCTTGCTGAACCAAGATACCAATCAGGGCCCCATGTAAAATGCACCTCCACTAGTGCTTTTTCGGTCATCAACATTTTGAGCCCAATCCGCTTCTATGTATGCATGAAGGGCAAGATCTGGATCTTGAGGATACCATAGACCAAAGTCTCGGGTTCCATGAAGATATTTCAATATTCTCTTTACTGCCTGAAGATGTGATTCCTTTCGATTATCTTGGAAACGTCCAACAATCCCAACTACATGCATGATATCTGGTCTGGTACCTATTAGATAAAGAATACTTCCAATCATAGACCTGTACTCTAGTTGGTTTACTGCGGGAGAATCATCATTAGAATTGAGGCTACATCCTGTCATCATGGGAGTACATATAGGTATGCAATCTTCCATCCCATACTTCTTCATAATCTGCTTGAGATATTTTATTTCTGAGAGAAAGATGCCATATTTTGTTTGTTGCACTTGTAGACCAAGAAAATAGGTTAGTTCCCCAAGTAAAGACATTTCAAATTCTTGCTACATAACAAAAAAACAGTTTTGACTCATAGATTCTTCATTACTGCCAAAGATAATATCATCAACATAAACAACAATAATTAGCAGTTAAACACCCTCAATTTTTGTGTAGAAGTTGTTGTCTACGGATCCTTTTGTGAAACCTTGTTGTTGAAGATATTTTTCAAGACGATAATACCATGCTTGTGGAGATTTTTTTAGTCCATATAAAGCCTTTTTGAGTTTGCATACAAGGTTTTCATCATTACCCAAAATGAATCCTTCTTGTTGTTCAGTATATACTTCTTCTTCTAGATCTCCATTAAGGAAAGAAAATTTTACATCCATTTGATAAACTTTGAAATTTTGAAAAATTGAAAATGCAAGAAACATTCTTATGGCTTCAAGACTGGCTACTAGTGAAAAATTTTCTTCAAATTCTATACCTTCTTGTTGAGCATAAAATTTACAAACAAGTCTACCTTTGTTCCTATTGACCACTCCATTTTCATTCAACTTAATTTTAAATATCCATTTTGTCCCAATAACATTTTTATCATGAGGCCTTGGAACCAGTTCCCAAGTATCATTCTTTTCAATTTGATCAAGTTCTTCATTCATGGATTTAACCCAACATTCATCTTTACTATCTTGATTTACATTTTGTGGTTCAATGGTGGATAATAAAGCTATATAACTAGAAGATCCTACAAGTGTTCTTCTTGTTTGTACCCTAGATTCCTTTTCTCCTAGAATTTGAGTTTCTGGATGATTCTTTTGAACATACCTGGATGGAGCCTTTTCTTTGTCTGATGTATCTTCTTTTGTTGCTTCATTAGTTTCTTCTTCTATATCATTGTGATTTGATGTGGGAAAGCATTCATCATCATCATCCTCTTTTGTTGATGTTACCTTTTTGGGCCCTGTGCATGCTTCATCAATCACAACATCAATGCACTCAACAATTTTCCAAAGTCTCTTATTGTAACATTTGTATCCTTTACTTCTAGATGAGTAACCAAGAAGTATTCCTTCATCTTCTCTAGCTTCAAAATTACCAAGTTTTTCATCATTATTTTTTATGAAACATTTGCTTCCAAAAACTCTAAAATGCTTTATAGTGAGAGGCTTACCATACCAAAGTTCATACAGAGTTTTATCACTATTCACATAAACATGATCCTCATTTATAATATTTACTGCAGTATGTGCAGCTTCACCCGAGAAGGTGTCAGAAGTTTCAGAGTCATCAAGCATAACACGAGCCATTTTTTGAATAGTTCTATTCATTTTTTGGCACGCCATTTTGTTAAGGAGTTTTAGCTACAAAAAAAATTCTTTTTATGCCATGTTGTTCACAGAAATCAAAGAATTCATTTGATATGTACTCTCCTCCTCAGTTAGATCTGAGACATTTGATTTTTAGATCTAATTCATTTTCAACTAATGCCTTGAATACTTTAAATTTATCAAATGCTTCATATTTTTGTTTCAATAGACCGATCCAACACACTCTAGAAAAGTCATCAATGAATAAGATATAGTATTGTTCTCCACGAGGTGACTTTTTCCTTACTGGTCCACATAGATCAAAATGTATAAGTTCAAGAAGCTTACTTGTTGATCCTTCTATGGCATTGAATTGAACTATGGTTTTCTTACCGATTTGACATGACTTACATATGGTACTTTCTCATATGGTAATGTAGGGTAGATCATGAACAGCTTTGAGCCTGCTTGATTTTCTTATTTGAGAGAAGCTTAGATGTCCCAACCTTCTGTGCCATAACTAGTTTTCTTCTGCCTTGCCTAGGTAACATTGTTCTTGGCCACCTTTCAATATATACAGATTGCTTGGGGTTCTTGTTCCTTTTATTATGGTATTTCTCGTGTCAAGTTCACGAACCACACATTCTTGTGATTGGAATACCACCTCATTTCCTTGATCACACATTTGGCTAACACTCAACAAGTTATGCTTTAATCCATCAACATACATAACATTACCAGATTTAAATTTTTCTTTTAGAAAAACAAAACCTTTACCCTTAATGACAGCAGGTGAGTCATTTCCAAAAGTGACATTATTTTCTTTCTCTAAAGCATTGTATGAAATAAGTTTATCTTTATCACCTATCATGTGTTTTGAGCATCTTCTATCAGTGTACCATTGATTTTATTGTCCTTTTGCAAATAATGTTATGCTACAACTTTCAGACCGTAAGTCCTTCCTTTTCCATACTGTAGAATTTGTTGATAGTTGCTCCTTTTGAGATGTTGGCTATAATTTTCTCCTACTTGGTTGTAATTTTCTCCTACATCAAATTCTTCATGTCAAAATTTACTACAAACTGAGCATTCAATTTCCTCTATAAGAGGTGAGAAGATATTACAAGAGTTCTTCTTGACTCTTGTCTCATTCCTTTGTTTTCTTGCTTCTCTAGTCATGATAGTTTTGTATGCAACACATTAAGCAGCCTTATGACCAAAATAATGACATGAGAAAAATTGTCCGTTAAAGAAGAAATTTGTGTGACCATAGAATCTTCTAGTGTTGTTTACCTTTTGACTGGTGCTTATGTTGTTGTTCATCCTTGGATTGGAGTAAACATGATTTACCTATGGAATATTGTTATTCTTTTGCTAAGGACTAAAGCTTTACTGACTGGGTTTTGCTGGATTACGAAGCATTTCTGACTAGTTTTTGTTGCATTACTGAAGCTTTGATGACTGGTTTTTGTTGCATTTAGATAGCTTCCAGTGGTGGATGAAAACTTTTCTGTTTGAGATGTTTCTCTAGTGTATCCAAGACCTATCTTCATAAGAGGAGAGAGTTTTACCTTGATAATTTAATCTAAGATTTTAGATCCTTTAGCAAATCTAAGATTCAGAGTTTTTATTTTCTCAAGTTCCTTTGTTAGACTTGCTACTTCACATTCTAACTTCTCATTATGCTTTTCTTTTTCTATGGGTTGATGCTTCAAAGTGTGTATGGCTACTTTGTCTTATTCCAAGAAAATTTTGAGTTGAGTAATTTCTTCAAAGAAATATTTTTCTTCTAATGCATCCACAGATTTATCATTAGACTCATTAGTATTTTTCTCAAAATCCATGAGTAATTTAAGATCTTGATCAGATTCACTTTCTTCACTATTTGACAAGCCATCACTATCTTCATGAGTATAATAACTTTTTTTACAATCAAACCATCTCCTATTACCTTTTTCATAATCCTTCCCTTTGTCATGGTTATCTTTATGAGGATATTTAGTAGCATAATGACCAACTCTACCACAAGAAATTTTTTTGAAGGGAAGCTTACCTCTGAACCTTCTGGTGCCCAGTTGAAGTTTCTTTACAAAGTTCACCTCATCTTCTTCTGATATGTATCCTGATTCCTTGCGTTCTTCCTTTTCTTTTCCTTTTGAAAATGATTTAAATGCGACTTCTTTGACTTCTAAGGGACCTCCTTTCCTCATTTCAAAAGTAGTCAGGATCCCATGAAGTTGAACAATAGTAAGAGTCTACAGATCTTGCTTCTCTTCAATGGTAGACACTTTTGACTCGAATTTAGGAGTTAGAGATCTTAAGATTTTCTCTACTAAAGTAGTGTCCTTTATTTCTTCACCCAAATTTTTCATGTGATTTACAATCTCATCTATACGTAGAAATAAACTGGAAATACTTTCATCATTATGCATTATGAGAGTTTCATATTGAATTTTGAGAGTTTGGAGTTTAGTATTTTTTACCTTGGTATCGCCTTCATAACTTTGAATGATTCTGTCCCATATTTCTTTTGCTGCATTTAGCTACATAAATTTGACAAATTCTGATGTTATCATACTTCCCAATAAAGCATTGACATCTTTGGAATTGGTTTCATATGTCTTCTTTTCTATTGCATTTGTGGGAACTGCAGCTAGATATTGGTAACCTCCCTCCACAATTGCCCAAACATCTACTCCAAGAGACTGAAGATAGGATCTAGTTCTTGTATTCCAATATATAAAATTATTTCTGTTGAAGAGTGGTGGTCTGATAGATGTCGATCCGTCTTGATTTCTCATCTTGGGAGATATTCCTTCAAGCGATCAAGCTTCTTTTGAAGGACCTGCTCTGATACCAATTGTTGGGAAAAATACTGGTGGGGGGGGGGTGGTGTAAATGAGTATTTTAAAACTTCACAATAATAATTTTATTTACTGAAAAGTATATGCAACTTCATTGAACCCAACTAGCGTATATATGCGACTAATATAAAATAAACTAGCATATGCTTAGTAAACCTGTAAAACAACTAATTCTTTATCCATTAATATTGAACCATAACATCACATATTTATTAGGAATTTGATAAGAAGTAAACAGGTGGAGTAAGAAAAAAATAAAGAATCACAGATAAGGAACGCACATGAACACCAAGATTTAAGGTGGAAACCCAATGTGGGAAAAAACCACCAATGTTGTCGTCTCAATCTTCAAAACTTATTAATATCAAAAAATTCTTACATTCTTGTATTGGTGCAGACTCATACCAGTATGCAGGCACCCACCTACTGAAGGCTACAACCTTCACTCGTTCTCTAGCTCCTACTGGAAGGGAGCTCCAACCCCCTGATATGATCACCAGCTACTACTGGAAGGAAGCTTAAACTTTCTCACTGAAGGCTCCAACCCTCAACAACATCCATGGGCCACGTTTCATGATTTTTTACACTGGATCCAATGTCAACACTTACGCTCAATAATCACTGTAATACTCAATCTCTAACACACGGAATCTACCAATGACTGAAAACCCAATCAACTGACACTTAATCAAAACTCAACCAAGCAACTAGAACAGTCAGATCACTGTAACCAGTACACAGAACTGAACCCAGAATATTGCATCAAACAGAGAATCAATTGCAATCCCGATCATTCAAATGCCAAAATGTATATGCTACTTTAGTTAAGGAAACCCCCTTGCATACGCATTTTTGTGTAGAGAAACTTGTGTACAAATCTTAAAACACTGAAAACTTAAAACTTGACAACTGCAATTTCTGAAAAGAACAGTGAATCATACTCAGATCTACTCCAACACTCTAAACCAATCACAGAACCATCTCTAATATTTAATCACAATCAACAAGTAATCTTAACATTATTCAATCAATCCATAACCACATTCAACTTCAAATTTCAATCATTTTTGCTCCAGACATTATCACTTAACCCAAATCAATCATGAGGACATCATTGATAGATAGCAGATAAGCAACAACACTGATCATATTGATCAGTCATTTATGAACATAAACTCTTAGTTTGTATACACAACTTTGAAGAAGAGAACCCGCATGTATACGCGCTTTTCCCAAGACCAACCAGTGTATCGATATACAAATTTTGACCTAAAATTGTGCAGCTCTATTTAGAAAGACCCAAATAAAAATATTCAGATATTAAAACATGCATTAGTACTGAGATATAGTCAATCCATGAGTAGATCATACAATGAACAGTTATTTCAGGTCTCATGATCCTGATCCATCATTGTATTCATTGGTGCATAATTATTTCAAATCTATGTGACAATTATGGGCCTCACAATGCAAATATACTTCAGATTGAAGTATTCATAAAAAATCATTTTACTTGCACACTTATCCCTTTTATCTTCACCTCTTTATATAGTTTGGCCCTCATCCAATACCACGGGTCAAAACAATACTAGTGCTAGTGGTAATCTTTGATAGGATCAATATACATTGTCGTGCTCATTACTATGGGCCAATACCATCGTAAGGACCCCTGGTATTTAGAATACCATGGTGCAAAAACCATACGCTACTTTGATTTATGAAACTCACATGTATACACGACTTAGCCTTAACGAACCCACGTATAGATTTTCAAAAGTTCACCTGTAACAAACTTTTGATTCTGATCTATAAACATGCGCGCCATCATTCTGGTATTATGTTCCATCATTCTGTTAACTCTGAACTAACCTGTGAATTCATCTAGTTACCATATAATTGTTCTGTTACAAGTGAGTTTCCATCAAGGACAACACATGCATCATAATGCGAACATGGAATGCTCTTCCTTTGAGGATATCATTGTAAGAGATTAAGAGCTTGAAAGATATAGATGTCGAAGCTAAGGAGATAGTGAAGTTTGAGTTTGTAATGAAAGACTTCAATCCGTATGAAACCCACGGTATTTGCAAGAACCAATGTGCAAAGGTGTACTACCCATGGATCCATGGGACATGTCATAAGTTAGAGGAGGACCCTTGCAGGTATTGTTACAACTACTCCAAGCTCAATGAACCAATCATTATATCCACATCATGGAAAGCTACTCTGTATGCAGTAGAACCATAGGAAGAAATAACAACAATAGTAATAAGCAACAAACCGGTGCATGAAAAGGGTAAGAGGAAGATTGCCAAAAACCCAAAGGTTGAGAAAAGATACAAGTTCAAAGAAGATCCTATCACTGAGAAAGAAGATTTAGCAGTGGAGACAAAGAGGGAGTAGCAACTAAAGAGAGAAGAGCGAAGGAAGAGAAAAATAAAAGGTTGGAAGTAGAAAGGAATTTGCAGGAAACAGAGAAGAAGTTGAAAGAAGAACATGAACTAAGAAGGAGAGAGAGGGAAGAGAAGCAGAAATAGGAAAAAGAAGAAGGGAAGGGCGTGATGAGAGAGAAAATTGTGCCCATACATGTTGAGGATTCAAAACAGCCAGCAGATGAAGAAGAGGGCGAGAAAATGTAGGATTGGGAGCTTGCTTAGAATATTGCAAATGGTTGAAGCACCATACATGGATTTGGGATAGGAGCAAAAGGACCAAGATACTGACCTCATGCCGAGAGCATGTGAGGTCTCCCCTCAGTCTCAACCACCTGTAGTATCAGAACCAGTCTCGAGCAAGGAAGGAGAGGTTGTTCTCCTTGATGATGATTTGGTGATGGATGTGTACAATCTATCATTTGATGAGTTGCAGCAGAAGATTGTACATGGGCAGAGAAAGAATTTCCCAGATGATCACTCATCACCTGCTTTTTATGAAGGAATGGGTGATAGTGTCAGATGTCAGAAAGCAGCCAGTCACAATGGATGATGCCACTATGGCTTATGTAGGAGCCACGAGATCAAATGCCAATTTCCTTTTAGCAGAGAATGAACAGATGGAAAATAATTTGCAAGTGGCCAGCTAAAAGGCAGAAAAATCCAAAGAATCTGCAATGGAAGGGATGAGGAAAGAGATACTTGCTAAAGTATCAACTCTTGAGGCCACCATGCATAAACTCTATGACAGATTTTTCACCATGCATAAGGCAGTCATCCATCTATATGGTTTCCAGCAATGAAGTAGAAACATTGTCCAAAATCTTAGGGACATACATGCTATTATCGCCCATGTGCAAGAATGGAAAATGAGGTACAAGGGAGCCCTGCTTCACTTTCCCAAAATGATGAAGCCGCAGGAAAATCTAGACAAAGCAAAGATCCGAATGAAGATCCAAAACTATGAGCAGCTCGCCCTATTCGTCAGTAGCATACACGCTTCATATGAATGATTGTATAAGAGTTTGGATGTCATGGTGATAACGCACAAGATTCTGTCAATCGGTTCCCTCACTGAAGCTAAGGAGAAGAACCAAGTCTGACTAGATATCGACAAGTACAAGGAGCAGATAAGGCGAGAGGCCACCAATGATGAATTTCTGCTAAGAGAAGAAAAATGCAGAAGTACATTGGTGGTCACGCCATAGTCAAGACCAAGATGCACATGCTTCAGGATGAGGTTGATAAGGGTTCCAAGACTATATACCCAGAAGCTATGGAGGTGAGAGTCCGTTGTCATAAAGAAACTATCAAGAAGTATGGGGACACCATAGCATGGTACCAAGCTTGGTATCAGTGTGTCACCGAGAGTCATCAAGTGGATGTTGTCAGGTTGGTCTTTCTCCAAACTTTTGAGTCATATTGTTTTGTCTTGTTAAGTTGTCTCTAGCCTATTTTGTCTTACATGGGTACATGTGTAAAATGTATATTATTTGTAAATATGTTGTAAGTGATATTCGAAGTCTCATTAGTGGAATGTGAATAGTCACTATGTAATGTAATGAGTTATTTGTAAAGGAAGTTTAAGAGTCATGAGGGTAGTCAAAGAGTCACATGGGGAATGTCAAGGATCACCCCACTCTTTCTTATAAATAGAACGTCATAACTCATAGAACGAGCTTTTGGGAGCCAATATTTTGGCTAGGCTTAGGCTTAGAGAAGGCTTGGGAGTATTGTGATGAGCCTTGGCTTCTCCATAGTGTAGAGTGAGTATACTTTTTTGGAGGAGTAGTTGTTCTTAACTGCAATGTTCCACTATTGGGGCTAGTGATTGTCAATGGTGTATGTATGGACTTAACTTTCACTTATCATAATAATAACTGATCCAACATGTTTTCTTGCATATGTTGTTATTGTAGTTGGACTATTCTAGTTGCTTTTGCAATGTATGTTTTTTAACTTACGCATTTGCTTATGAACTATTTTGTATGCAATTGTATGAATCTTGTTGAATGCATGTTTTTGGATTAACCCGTCACTTTGGTTTATAGACTATTCCTCTTTCTAGAATGTGATGTCTTTCCGCTTGTGTGTTCCTTTTAGGCTGCGTACTATTACATGCTTCTAAGAGACACATTTCCTTTTCCCCTCTATGTGTTAGAACCCACTTGCATATCACTTGACTCATTGCAAGGTAACACACTTGCTTCCGACCAAAGTCATCATACTTATCTATGCACACTACCGTGGTCAAGGCACTACACTACCACCCACTGTTGGGACTCCTACTCCAAACAGTCTAAGATCTAGTTGGGACTTCTTACTAGGGAGATCCCATTGAATTTTTCCAGGTCCAACACCATCAACATTTCTAGCACTAGAAAGAGGGCCAAATCCCAATATGAGCCCTCAAAGTCTGTTTTGAATCCCTACACATCACTCATGACTTACATCACAATCTCAATCCCAGCATGTTTTTCTCACGCTCATGATTTCGATGTGTTGGCGGATGTCATAGATGAATTTTCATGATTTAAATATGATGGTGAAAATGGAACATCCCTGTTAACTCACAAAATTTCCTTTTTGGGTTTCTGTGATAGGAATGAAGTCCCCTTGGACGACATTTCCTATGGGTTGTTCGCTTACACGTTCAAAGGGCACGTTAGGCAATGGTGTCTCACATTGCCCGTAGCCTATATACACTCTTTCAACCATATTTTCAGAGAGTTAGGTCGTTCTTTCTTCTTTTATAACTGTAAATCACTTAATCACAAAATCTTAAAATCACAAAAAGAACCTAACGAATCTATTGCGAACTTTTATGAAATCTTCGGCCATTACTGTTTTGAATTTCCAGAAGATGAAGTTGAATGGAAATTTATGATTGAAAGATTTTAGTATCTTGTTCACATCTTGGAAAATCCACATGAGTTAGAATCTTTTGAACCCCTCCCAGCATACCTTTGTTAGAGCTTCTAAAGCTAAGATGAACAAGGTTGTTGTTCCAAGTGATCCTCCGTCTCCTTCTCATCAAACAACTCTAGCTCCATGGAACGAGGTGGGAGAAGTTACAAACCTACCCTTTGAACTGTCACCTGCTCCCACCCCACCCGATTTAGATTTTTGCATAGATTTGGACTACAAGCCTAATGGTTTTCACGTGGTCTCATCCCCTTGACCTCTATCCACTGGTCCATTTGATCCTCCAAATTTTAGTGCGTTGTGTTCATCCATTCCAGATTCCACATGTGATGTTCATGAGGATCAAGTTATGGATGGAATTTGTGTTTGGAAGCTAACCTGTGCTATCATTTTTTATGAGTATGTGTGGGAATCTGAACAAGAAGTTGTGATGAAGGATGACCTCCTTCTGTCCACACCTCGCCAGCTTTATCTTGACATCTTCTCCCATTTCTGATTTTTCTTGTGAAAATTTATCCCTGGATGTTTCCACTTCCAATCATTCATAGAATGCACAAGATGTCATTCCATCATTTAATTACGGAGAGGAAAAATATTTCTTCATGAATCCACTCAATCTATCATCTTTCATTTTCAGAAATTTAGAGGGTGAAATTTTTTGTTTTTCATCATCCCCTCTATTTGATTCATCAGACCATGAGGATGTCAATTTCTATCTCAAATTTTTTTATCGTGGTTGTCATGATATTTTCACTCATTCAACTGATCATGGTTATGATTCACTTACTGTTAATCTTTTTAAGCCACTGGTATTTGATGATCCATCTTCTGATGAACTGGAAACCCCTTAAGTTGTCAAGGCACTTTAGCCTAAGCTGATGGCTATGTCAGGTTTTCATAGCCTTGAGGTCAGTCTCACCTCTGATCAGAAATCTATTTAATCACCCGAGGCTCCTCATCACTCTCTAGTTCACATTGAAAAACAATCTAGTTTACAATTTTCACATCCTCCACTGAAATCACGCTGTCCTATCACTCATGCATTGGAGGAGTCATACGTAGCAAGCACTGTTGCAAAACGAAAATTTTATTCCTTTTTCATGTTTGCTCATTTGTCACGTTCGAAAAGAGTGTACATCCTTGTTGTCCACATGAAATGTGACACAACACCATGATACATATGCAGGGTGCCTTTCATGTGCTTTCAATATTTTCTTTTATTTAGATGCATTCAAGCTTCAAACATTTTGGTTTGCATTGCTTTATTTTTATTGTTTATTGGTTTTCTTGCATATCTTTCTTGTTAGTCATGCCAACACCTACATGGGTCAACCAATGCACCAGTGGTTGCATTGGAAATTTCAGTTCACATGAGTTGGCCCATGCTCTACTTATCTTAGGAGTAGGAGTAGTGTTTGCTTTCTATTTTGTTTTCTTACTCTGTTTTCCATCTTTACTTTTCTTGTTTGTTTGTTTTATGCACCCTTAGGATTATTTTCCCTATGAAACTATGTTCGGCTTCTTGAGACACACAAGGTGAAATATAAGAGTACTTGTACTACTATCAACATTTAGTTATCGGTCTATTCCCTCTCCTTATGAATATCTTGTGTTTCTTTTAGTCGATGATACCCTGATGAAAAATATGTTCCTTTCAGAGCGAGCCTTAGTGAAATCACAATGCTTGCACCTTTAACTAGTACTGCCTACTCTAATCGCTTTTCTATATTCGGTTAATCCTTGTCAACTCAGTCAAGTAGAGTAAGTTGAAGGGGGAAAACCTTAACAAGTATGTCATAGGTATATATAAACATCCTTCTTTGAAGGGAAAACCTCTTCTTCTCTCAATAAGTTGGGATAACTCTTCCGCCTCATGAAATAAATAAGTGCCTATGCACAGTTGTTTGAAAATGAAAAAAATGAAAAAATAAAATAAAATAATAAAGGCGAAAGAAGAGAAAGGCTTCCTACATAAGGAGGTGAAGCAAGTAACTTCGTCGGGGTACTGTCTAGGCTTGTTGAAAGCAGAGCAATGCTTGTGTTCCTAAAGTGACTCTGTCAGGGTATTGTCTAGGCCTGCTAGTAGTAGAGAAACACCAGAGATGAAACTAAAACTCTGACAGTCTATATTATTTGTGCATCAATATACCCCTCATCCTAAATAGAAACAACTCAGTTGACTTGGTTTGGTATGTTTGTTGTCGATAAAGAGAATGGTAGGAAATACATTTTTAACTCAAGCTAATTAAGAAGCCATGATGATCAAAGAAATGAATAATACTTTCAAAAGAGTTAGACTCGCTTTACATGAGAAAGGTACATACAGAGAGCTAGAGTTCTACGTGTGTGTCACCAATGTTGTAGCTGCTACAACCACCCTCCAAAATCTTTCCTATGCTTCATTGTGGAGCCTCCCTCCTAAAATCACAACAACTCATCTTACATTGACCCAGGTAATTGTGTTTTCATTGAGCTTTATCATTTTCTTTATGGCTTTTTTCTTACATGTGTTGTTGTTTAACTCACAAGTTGATCTCTCGACTTGGTTTCAACCCAATTATAGGCTTTCCTTAGTGAACTACACAATCCTTGAGGGCAACCACCCTTTCTCTTGGGAATTGCGCAGTCCAAGCCAGTTGTGAGCCTTCAGCTCTAGAATTGCACATAGTTAGTTGACAAATTGCCTTCAGCTAGGAAATTACGCAGAGCATGAGAGGCAGCCTGGACCACTCATCCCAAAAATTGCACAGAAGATTTCCCTCAGTAGTTGCCCGATGCATGAGCTAGTGAGTTGCCCAGTTGTTCCCAGAATTGTGCAATCTCTCTGGGAAATCCATGGCAACTTTTCCCATAAAAGAAAAAAGAAAAAAAAGTGAAAAAAATCATCCCTAAAAAATAGGGATCTATTTTTAGCAGTTCAAAGTGGCACTTGAGTTATTTTTGGAAACTACCGCCAAGTGTTGGTTTTTCCTAGATTTTTGGTCTTCGCGTCATAAAACCTAAATCGACCAAATCTATTTAATGGACGCCGCTAGAGCTCATTTTCACATTCGATCTTGGAGCTATGGAATTCCCAAGGAGATCTAGGAACCTTCAACACAGTCGTCGCAACTTTTCAAGGTAAGTCTTTCTTTTCTATTCTTTTGTTGCTTTCTCTATTGCTTTTGTTTGTTTGGCTTGTGAGAGTGTTGTTTTACTCATTTTATTGAACGAACATTGGTGTTTTGATTTTTTTAGTTTGTAGAAGTGTTTTTTTAAGTTTTTCATTTCTTTTCTTAAGTGTCGCATGCATTAATGAGTTTTTGCACTAACAGTCATCATTGCGGCGACTCTCTCCACATGATTCATTGTTATTCAGCTTGATTGGTTCCTGCACTCATTCCATTTGAATGCATCATCACTCACTCGGATCTGCACCCACCATCACTTCCACCTTTAGATCTGCATGCTTTCATGCTCCCATCGGGCAGATCTAACTTCCTTGTCCCAGATCTCACCCCTCCCTGGCATGCACTACGCATTATTGGATGTCAAGGCTCTATCTTGGCTCCAAGAATTGTACAGAGGCTTCCAAATCCTACCTCCAACTACTCATTGCATGCTTCCAAGAGCCAGTCCTAAGCCTTGGCCACCGGGATTGCGCAATGTGTAGTCTCACCTAGCCTAAACTTGGCTGAACTTCACATTTCATAGTTCTAATCAGCAATACCTCCCCATTGGAATTTGGGACTGTGCAATGCGCAGAACCAGCTGGCAGTCAATCATTTCTAAGAGCTAAGAATACACAATTCTTCCCAACAGTTACCTAGTTTGTTGTTTAGTCTTTTCTCGAAGTACTTTTGGTTTCAAGATAATATTGGCATGCCATGAGTGTCCTATTTGTCTCCAAGTACAATAGTTATTGACCAACTCTCCAATAGTTGCAGGTAACATGGATTCCAATACAATTGCATCAAAGAATAACGTCGAGAGTAGCACTCGGGAAGCAGTTCAGCAGGTCTTAGTGTTATAGACATTTTTGTGCCTTACAGCATGAAGCATGAAATGTCAATAATCTGAGGGATCCAGTCCCTAAACATGTTGTTCCTACCCCTAGAGGAACAAGGTCAGCAAACCACAGCACTGAAAATCAGTTCTCCACCTGAAAACACTCAAAAACAAGCTAATTCTGGATCATGTCAGCTACTCCACTGAGCATCTGCGCTGAATGTCAACTGCTCCACTCTGTACCTACGCTGAATGTCAAAAGAAATGAAGGCTACCTGCGTTGGGCGAGATTGGCCAAGTGGCACAGTCATTCTGCAAGGTGTCAAATGCCCAGGAAGCTTCCAAAATGACACTTGGATCAGGGAATTTGCCTTGTGATGAGTAAGAGGATCTAGATCTCCAAGTGGAAGCAAGAAACTCCAAGTGGACTCAAGAACTGAAGTATAACTGAAGTGGGAGAGGACACTAGTCACCTTCATGCCAAACTCAAGCTGACTCATCCTTTCTCCAAATCTCCTATATATAGAGCTCTCTCATGAGGTCTAGGGAGGCTGGAATCTTGTGAATGTAAGGAAGTGTTGTTGGTTTGTGCATAGAACTATTGGGTGATTTGCTTGAAGGAGGTGAAGAGGAGATTTCTTTGTGCTGGGAGGTGTTGCTGGATTGGGCCTCTTATGGTTGTAACACTCTCAGAACTTTACTTCTTCCATTAATAAAGCATTTGAGGTTCTTCTATATGCATGTGTCTCTGTGGCGTATTGATACTTGTATATTTGATTTATTCTAATCCTTCAATCAATTATGGATGTATGCTTCTTGTAGTTTCCCTTTCTTGTGCTTTTACAGGATCTTTGTGTAGCTGGGCCAGTGAAAGAGCAGGGAGCTGGGAGCAAGCAGCAAAGAGGGAAGATTGGATCAACCATTAGCGGAAGATAACGGTTAGTGGATCCCTTTCTCCTCTCTCTTACATCTCATAAAGAAGTAATCTTGAATAGCTTTGCATTCAGTTGTTGCTGAGGTACTATCGCCCTTAGAGTGGGATAGGGTCATTCCGTATTGGATACTTTTCCCAACAACAAATTGGCGACTCCGCTGGGGAACGTATCTTGTTGGTTATTTGTGTTTTTGCTATTCATTTCATAAACAAAGGGAGTACCGAATCGAACTGCATTTGGATCTTTCAAATGCAAAGTAGAGGGCAGTTACTCTAGCTCCGTTTTTGGGCAAGTTTATGATTTGAAGAGCTATCCACAAGGACTCTAATAAGCTCTTAGTGATAGCTTTTCATCCTCCTTGTCATCCCTTAGTGTGTCCTTGACTGATAGCTTCTGATTTGGCCAAAAACTGTGAATTTTTTAGCAATCTGTGACCCGGAAACCAAGAGAAACGAAAGTTTTGTTCTTCAGTGCAGATGCTGTGAAGGCTGTCTGCATTTCAGCGCAGTTCCCGAAAGGCCTACCTGCGCTGAAGGTCAAACAGACAGTGTCCCACCTGCGCTGGACCAGTCTTGCCCTATGCTACTGGGGTTTGCTGTTGTTTCTTGCCCTGTTTTCACTCTTGTTTTTGCTGCCTGTTACCAGTCAATGTGCCTATCTGAAACCAACTTTCCTTGCCACTATTCCGCCTCGGTTGTATAAAGAAACTGTGTTTGTTCTTTGTGTATTTCTTGTATCATTTACAGTTTCCCATAACGAAAGTGAACTAGTCTTGCTGTGACTTCTTAGATCTAGACCTGTGATAAAGTGTCGTTTTGATCTTAAGAGTTAGTTTGATTGATGTTCATAGCTGATTGAGCTTTTGCTTTCATCATATGGTTTGAATTTATATATTTCTAGTGTCGAAACAAGTAAATCTTAAGGTGTCTTTTGATTTTGGACAAGCTTGTTTGCTTTCACTTGAAATTGAATCCAAAGTTATACAACAACTTTCTTTTTGTGTCGCACAAACATTAAGAAAGAGAAAAGAAATACCTGCATTTTTGCATTTTGCATATAAGTTTGTATGTTGATTTAGGGAAAAAGTGCATTAGCGAGTGCTCTTTGATCTGTGTGAAAAGATTTTGTCTCTCTTTTCCCTCAGTAGTTAAGATTTTCATAAGTCGGAAAGATTGAAAAAGCTTGCTTCTCATCTTAGACTGCATTTAGGAATTTGTATCAATACATCTCGTGGTGAACCTTGAAAGGCAAACTTTAAAAAGATCAACTTAAAATATATTGAATGAACCTAACAATGCTTTGAAACATAACGCACACATCTAGAGGTCTAAGCTAGAGACGTGTTCTGGCGTCGTTAAACGTAGTGACTGTCGATCTCGACGAAGGTGGGTGATTCCAACTGAGAGTCAGTGGCACTAATACGGACTTGTGCTCCCACGTACCGTCGCGTATGTATTGGGAGACCCCTATAGGCATATATCTTTTATCCTTAGGAAGCCGTGTCGGCCACCCTACTGATCGCAATGCAGTGAACACAACATTCACGAAGATTGACCACCTGTACCGTAAAACGTATTCTGTGGTTTTGTGAAAAGTTTGGCACACCCTCTGCCTAGATCTCCAGAGCAGTTTCTTTTGGCCTTTTTCAAACTCTATAACTGAAAAAGTCCAACCGAGCATTTGTCACTTCGGGCTCGTTAATACATCGAAGGAGACTAGAGTCATCTTTAGCTTTTTCTCGACTCTTAAAAAGTGAAAAAGCAAGTTGTGTCTAAAAGCGTCTAATAAAATTCATTCAATTCAGAAACACAAATTTCCCCTTTTAATATTTTAGTTGATCGAGTAATCCATAATCGTGGAAGAAAGTCAATTGAAACCCCATCGTTCGCGGAGGCTTACGAGTCAACCGTCTTTGTCTCCGGAATCGAAAACAGTACGAGCAAAGCGAACTCGTTTAACCGGTTCAAAATCCCCTTTGAAAGTTAGGACAAGTGTTCCAACTGCATCTGAGGTTCTGGTTACTCCTAACATTTCTGGAAACCCTGCCTCTATAGAAGAAGTTCAACAGCCACAGAAGGACAGTAATACTAATCCTAGTCTGGGGGCAAATACTTGTGTAACTGAACCAGTTCCATCTGTAACCGGTCCAGAAATTTTTGTTCCTCAAACAACTGTCACTGTCGAAACAACCACTTCTTCGGCACCAGAAATATTTTACGGACCTGACGGTCTTCCTCTTCCACCGGGTTTGATTGCGATAGAGGAAATTGCAGAGGATCCGCAAGCAAGTACTCCAACTCATTTTGGAGTCGGGGTCACTCTATTTCCTTCATCAGAAGTTAATCCACCACAAGTGGAAGTCCCTGTAGAATCGCTAGGCAATCTATTGGATAGACTTAAAATGTCTGAACAACCGTCATCATCTAGGACAGTGTCAAATGACACAGTGACAGCAGAAGCCCCTGCCGTCACTCCAACAATGTTTGCCGGCATACCAGCTGTCCCAACTAGCTCTCAACAGCTAGAAGGAGTCCACCAAGGGACTATTTCGACAGTATGGTCTGTTCCAGTTTGTTCATCCGGAGTAATACCCGGTAATTCTTATGTTGAAACTCGACAGATTGATCCTCATGGAGGTCAATTTGGGCCATCTAGTCCTCAAGGACTAACAATCCCTCTGAGTTCCGGATTGCTACCATATGGGGGGCAGTATGCCCTTTCATTACCTCCTCCGGGAGGATATCCATATGGCAGTTCTCAACAATATTCAGGTTATACTGGAGTTGCATCAAGTAGTTGGGTACCTATGCTACCTCAACAACCAAGGATTGTATATTCTATGCAACAGTGTGTACCTGTGACGAACATCCCAACCACACCGGCTATTGTAACCGTGTCGCAAGTTCAAGCGATAGCTGTTACATGTCAACCTCAGATTTCTCAGGTTGTAATGCAACAATCGCTTGACCATGGGTCACAACCACAATCGCCAACTGGTGGGTCGACACAAGTACAAACAGGTACAATTACCCCACACCTTGGTCCAATGGTTAGCATGGCACAACAGAACATGGCGTCACAACCATGGCTTGTACAATACCAACAACCGCAATTCCAGCAGGTGTACCAAGGTTCTGAGCAACAGATCTTTGCAAATAGTGGACAACCGTATATCCAAAACGGTCAAAACCAACTACTTTACAGTGGTCAAGTCCACCAACCGTATCAGTCATACCAGCATCAATTACATTATGCTGGTATGCAAAGACCCACTGCTCAAGCGATTCCATCGTACCCTGGTTACGCTTCACCTAACCTGAATCAACAGTTACCATTAGTGGCAACTTTAGAGTTACCCGATTTACACCGTTTAACCAACGATCCGATTGCTTATGCCCCTTGGTGGCCAGCAATTCCTCATAAACTTCCATCTGACATTCCTAAATTCAATGGAAATCCAGGTGAAGACCCGTCGAATCACGTAATGACTTTTCATCTGTGGTGTTCGTCGAACACCCTAAACGACGATTCGATAAGGCTTCGCCTTTTTCAGAGGACATTGACAGGTCCAGCGGCTAAATGGTATATTGAATTGCCAAGAGCCTCTTTCGACAATTTTAGTTCCCTAGCCACGACCTTCTTAACCCATTTTCAATTACCAATAAGGTATGAAACGGGAACAGAAATATTAACCAACTTCAAACAGAAAACTACTACCCATATATCTAATCATATACATGAGTGGCGTCGTCGTCGTAGGATGGTGAAAACATATGTTCCCGATCAGCTATTAGTTGAATGGTTTATAAAGTCGTTACTTCCAGCTATTACGGAAGATGTGGCCAAGGGGGGAGTCGTAACAGAGGAGCAAGTTATTGCTCGTGCGCAGTATTTGGACTTAGTCTATACTCAGTCCGGCACGCTCTATGACAAAATACCCGACGCCCCTAGACCGGAATTTTCAATTCCTCCCCCTCCTAAATCAAATAGTGACTCTCATGCCGGTGATGGCGTGATTGGCACAGAAAACACGAAATCGATAAAGGCTTCGTCAAAGAAAGCCCGTAAGAATTCGGATCAAAATGCAAAAGAAGAAATTCTTGCTTCGGAAGTAAATGCCGTATCCGAAGATAAAGGCAAAGAAACCAATCAACCAGGAAGCAAGAAAAAGCAAAACAAAGGGAAGAAGAAGAAACAGGGTGAGTCATCCCCTGGAAAAAATTCTTCAAACCCTCCTGGAAAAGGGAAACCAAACAGTCCATGTATGATATGTGACGAAGATCACTGGACAAGGGATTGTCCTTACAAAGCTGAGCTTAAAAGGTTCTTTAAAAGTTCCCAAACCTCAGCTGTGTTGACTGATCCGTTTCCAACCTAGGTCAAAATCTGGTTGAAAGTGGAAATGCTTCCCCGTCGCAAGTACTTATGTTGTATGTTTCGAAACAGTAGAATGATGCTTTGATTTCAACAAGGAACAAAGATTACGGGAATCCTCAGCTGTTGAATGAAAAAGGTAAAGATCAACCAAGTAGTTCGACAACAACTTCAACAGAAGTTGTAACGCCCACCATCCCTGAATTAACAATAAAACCACCAAAGGGTGTAGTACACAAGTCGACATTTAATCCTCGTGCCAGAGCGGCACAGCATTATAACATAGTGGAAGATTTGGCCCAATCGCCATCCGCTATGTCGACTCTTGAAGTGCTACAAAATTGTCCAACCCAAAGGCAGGCGTTGTTATCGGCAATTGGTGGGGTCCATCCTAAGGATTCCAATCTTGTATCCTTTGATCACAAGGGATATGATCCTCAGTTACCAGCTCAGCTAGCTTTTCGTATTCAAGTGAAAGCACTCAACAAAACTGTTCACAGAACAATAATTGATGAGGGAGCCTCGACATGTATTATGTCGATGAGTTGCTGGAAAACTTTAGGATCTCCAACCTTGTCGCGATCTTCGACGACATTAAAAGCTTTCGACGGAAGGACTTATACCCCTTATGGTATCCTTAATAACTTGAAAATTGAACTAGGAGGAAAGACGGTAGAAATTGATGTAGAAGTCATTGATGGAAATCTTGACTATAACATCCTACTGGGTAGACCATGGATTTATGCCATGGCAGCTGTCGTGTCGACTTATTTTAGGAAGATCGCATTCCCGTTTGAAGGAGGGATTACGATCGTCGACCAACAGAATTTCCTCCCTAATGGTTCGCAAGTTACAGGAAGCATTCCCATGATCCATGAGAGCAACCATTCAATTCAAGATATCGGAGTAGGATTATTGAAAGACCCCACATTGATGGGAACTTTCGCGCTACCACCTCCTATTTATATAGGAAATGTACCGTTTGTAGCAACCTGCAACATGATATCTTCCACGAAGGTCAACATGGATCATTCAATGGTTTTGCCCCCAAGCCCTTTAGAAATATTGTAGCAATCAATGTTTCAAGCATGGGAGGCGAGCCCAAATCAACACTCGTCAAGCGTTTGGGTAGATAGGTCTAGAGAATATGGAACCCCATTAGATCCTTGGTCGAAAGTGCATGGGACAGATGAAGGAATCTTACAATCAATGATGATTGAGGGGGCACCATGGAATGATCACCACCATCGTTCCCTTCTTCCGGAATATGAAGAAGATACTCAAAGTGACCTTTATCACCCTTCAGTATTTGAATTCCTAACAAATACTGTAAATACGGTGGATTCCGAGCGAAACCTATCCAATATTGAAGAGACTATAGCCATAAATATCTCGACTAAAACAGATGTTGTAGAGAATATTTATGTCGGCAAAGGTTGTTCCCCTTCAGAACTGGAAATATATAACGCTCTTTTTCGCGAATTTAGAGATGTCTTTGCTTGGTCATATGATGAAATTCCAGGCATTGACTCGAGTATCGTTGAACATGAAATTAAAATGTATCCTGATGTCAAACCAGTAAGACAATGGCTTCGGCAAGTGCACCCAAAGAAAGCCGCTGCCATTAAGGCAGAAGTTGAAAAACTTCTCCATGCGGGATTCATCTACCCGATTCCTCTAATCGATTGGGTATCGAATATTGTCCCTGTTATGAAGAAACAAGGGACGATTAGAGTGTGTGTTGATTATAGGGATGTAAACCAAGCTTGTCCGAAGGACAACTACCCTACACCCTTCATCGACCAGATAATTGATGAATGCGCCGGATGTGAAATATTTTCATTTATGGATGGATTTTCCGGGTATAATCAAATAAATATCCGCCCACAGGACCAGTCAAAGAGTACATTTATTTGTCCGTGGGGCACATTCGCTTATCGAAAATTACCCTTTGGTTTAAAGAACGCAGGGGCGACGTTTCAGAGGGCAATGAATTATGCCTTCCATGACATCAAGAACATTGTTCAACCTTATCTCGACGATCTTCCGGCTCATTCGCGAAAGCGGACTGATCATCCGCAGCATTTAAGAGCGATATTTCTACGTTGCCGACACTACAAGATAAGACTCAATCCGCACAAGTGTGTGTTTTGCGTCGGTTCTGGTCGTTTACTTGGCTTTTTAGTCTCTAAAGATGGGATTCGTCTCGACCCCTGTAAGGTTCAGGCAATCATTAATTTGCCTCCACCTTCAAATTTGCTTCAGATTTAGAAACTCCAAGGGAAAGCAAACTTTCTGAGGAGGTTCATTCCAAATTATGCAGAACTTGCTAAAGGTTATTCTCGTCTTTTGAAAAAGGATGTACCTTTTGTCTGGGACCAGGTGGCGCAAGCTTCCTTTGACGCTCTGAAAGATTGTCTAGTAAAAGCATCATTAATGTACGCCCCGGACTATCAAAGGGATTTTAACCTGTATCTGGCTGCAGCGGATACGACCATTGCGATGGTTTTAGTTCAAGAAGTCGATGGAATTGAACATCCTATCTATTATTTAAGTAAAAACTTAAACGATACAGAAAGTAAATATTCTTATGTTGAAAAACTAGCGCTTGCAGCTGTTCAAGCGATTCAAAGGTTTCGACATTATGTCCTCTTTCGGAAAACTACCATCTTGTCAGATTGCAACCCCATGACTTATATACTGTTGCGACAGTTGCTGGGGGGCAAATATTCAAAATGGATAGCGATCCTTCAAGAGTTTGATCTGGAATTTGTGAAGTCCAAATCAAAGAAAGCCCTAGTTTTCGCAGAATTATTGTGCGATCTCCCATCATCGTCCAACGATGAAACATCGGAAGAGTCAATCGTGGACGAAAGTTTGTTTCTGATATCTGTAAGCGATGAGTGGTATGGAGATATCATAGTTTATCTCCAAACCCAAAAATTCAGGCCAAACACCTCTCGCTCTGAACAAAAACGTATACGATACCAAGCAAAAGACTACATGATCGTCGGTGATACACTTTACCGTCGTGGTGTCGATACAGTTCTGAGGAGGTGCCTTACCCATGAGGAGGCCGAAAAAGCCCTGAATGATTGTCATTCAGGCGCGTGTGGGGGGCATCAGTCTGGATATGCAACAGCAAAAAGAATCTTACGAGCAGGATACTTCTTGCCAACCATGTTCAAAGATTGCATAACCGCAGTCAGAAGTTGCCATGCTTGTCAAATCTTTGATAGCAAAACCAGATGACCACCCGCACCTTTACAGCCGATAGTTGCTGTTGGGCCCTTCGCCAAGTGGGGCATCGATTTCATGCAATGTAACCCCACCTCGACCGGGTGGTATGGGTATATTATAGTCGCTGTTGACTATTTTACCAAATGGGCCGAGGCGATGCCTACATTGGATAACACTGGTGAAACAGTTGCCCTTTTCTTTTTCAATCATGTAGTCGCTAGGTTCGGCGTACCATAGGCTATAGTTACAGATCATGGATCGCATTTTCGCAATCACATGATGGTCGAATTAGCTGCCAAGCTAGGGCTATCTCACGACAGCTCTACCCCATATTATCCGCAAGCCAACGGACAAGTTGAGGCAATCAACAAGGTCCTGAAGTGTATGTTGCAAAGGATGATTGGGGTTCATAAAAGAAGGTGGCACCTAATCCTGTACTCAGCCTTGTGGGCTTACCGAACGTCGGTAAAGAACGCAACCGGGTTCACACCTTTTCAACTGGTGTATGGCCTGGAAGCAGTCTTGCCAATCCAGTGCGAAATTTCGTCGCTTAAACTCGCAATCGATCTTCTCCTCGGAACTTCAGAAGAAGAGGCTCGTTTCTTGGAATTAATCCAGTTGGATGAAACCCGTCGTGACGCCGCTTTGGCTAACGAGGCCCATAAGAAACAAGTCAAGGCTCAGTTCGACAAAAATGTCAAACCCCGTGTCTTCTCAGAAGGTGATTTGGTCTTGCTTTATGACCAAGAATCCGATAAATTGGGAGCAGGTAAATTCAAGTCCTTATGGATGGGCCCCTATATTGTTAAAAGGGTGTTAGCAAAAGGAGCCTACGAGTTAATGGATTACGATGGAATTCCACTGGCGTAGCCCCGCAACGGGTTGTACCTCACGCGTTACTATGCTTAAATAGTAACCTACATGCTTTTGTTGTATTTTGTTTTCGCTAAAGTGTTTGTTCTGGTCGAGTGATCCACCTTTTTCCGTTGCAGATGTCGAACCTTCTAGAGACATGCGTTCGATATGCCGACGGAGCGAGTCGTAGTTCGCGGAACCTGTCCTCCGCAGCCTGGGCCATTTTTGATCCAAGCGGCAAGTTAGTAAGTTTCAGAGGTGTATGTATTGGGCAATCAACGAATAACATCGCTGAGTATAGCGCGTTGATAGAACTACTCTCTGATGCCATCACACGTGGCATACGCCGACTAATTGTCAGGCTAGACTCACAGCTCATCATACTGCAACTCAATGGTATATATTTTGTTCGCAATCCAGCTATTTATCGCATGTTCCTAAGGGTTAAGATCTTGGAAAGACGATTTGATTCAATTCAATATCAACATATTTCAAGAAACTTAAACACATTAACTGACTCATTAGCAAGCTATGTGTTAGATAGACATTTGCAAAATTTATAAAAAGGACACATCATTAATGATTGTACATATGGATCATATAACTCAAACAGAATAAAACTCGAAAATCAAAATATATAAGCTGTTTATATAAGTTCATACATAATGTTCTGTAACCAAGACAAAATTGGTCATATGACCTAAAAACTCAAAAAGATGCTAGGGGGCACCCTAGCCTAGTGGTGCTCATGATAGTACGTCACGGCCTGTGCAATCATGCGCAAGAGACGAGTCCATCGTCTAGGCACGCCGATAGTATGCCGCTGCAGCTGTAAAGGTAACTCGTCAATCTGTACATCCGGAAGACCACGAGTAAGGCTCTCGACCTGCTCCTGCACAGCTGTAAGGGTCTCAGTATCGTCAAGGTCGCGAATAACAACTCTCCTAGCAGGCTCCGATGCCGGGGCAGCAACTGGCGATCTTGGACGAACTGCTGGACGAACAGGACCAATATCTGCATGCACCCAAGAGTACAATTAAAAGTCTTGATAGAATAAAGCACAGAAACATTATGAATAAGAACAGTAAACAGTAATATGGTCAAGGAGTTTACCAATGGCACCCCACTGCTCGCCATCCGGTAGCACCAAATCCGGATCACCTCGGAAATCCATACCCACATATGGATACTCGGAAAACGCCATCTCCTGACGCTCGAACCACCTAAAGAAGGCCTCAGTAAAAGTAATCTGAGGTTGACCAGCATGCCTAGACATGTGGTCGACCCACCTCTGCATACGTGGCTCGGTCGGAGAAGGCAAGTCGAGTATGATGTACTGAGGCTGCATCAGTGGGATTCTCTCCAAGGCAAAGGCAGTCAGAATAGAACCAAATCCAAAGTTCTTCAGCTTCCCGTCCTTTACCTTGGTCAATTGACTTTTCATCTGAACAAGTACTGCATCACACCAGTTGAATACTTTCGGTTGGAGACACTCCAAAGCGTGCTGCATATAAGACCTGTTGGCAACATGTAGAGCTGCACTGCCGGCCATCCTACCAATAGTGAACAGAATGGACCTGAGAGCCCGATCAGTAATCTCACGGATAACAATCTGCCGTCTCTGCTCAACTGAGAACCTTCCCTGCAATACTGGCGGACATAATCTCTGGTGGAATCAGTCCCCCGGGCCATACCTGACAAGGAAATGGGGGCACCTCGTCTTGACAGTCCAGTCAAGAAGTACATATCCTCTATGGTCAAGGGGATGGCCTTTCTCCTAATCTGGAACACTTGGTTAACAGGATCCTAAGCATCAAGCATGTACTGCAGCAAAGAAATCTGTGCTCTCATACTAGAGATACGGAAGAACTTCAGCAGGCCACAGTTCCGCAACGCGTTCACCGTGACAGGATCATGGAGGGAAATCATGTCCTCCTCTTCATGTTCTCGTTCTCACCATGTAAGGGACATTTTGTTCAGAGTTCCCTGCAAAGCAAACAAGAGAAGGAGTAAGTTCCTGATTTTGATGAAACACTGGTGAAAAAATCATCAAAAAATGACCTTAAAAACTCAGTTTTTGAGCCCAGCGCAGGCAGAGAGTCTCCCACTTGCGCTGAGGGTCAGGCTGCCTTAAGGCAGCTTGATCTTTAGCGCAGGTTTCGAAAGGGGAACTTGCGTTGATCCTAGGGCGCCCTGGCAAAACCCCAGGGGCTCAGAAATACTGGAAAACAGGCATGAAACAGGAAAAAGAAACCATGAAAAGAAAGAGCTAGGGTTTAGCTCCTACCTGGTCCAGACGGCGCCGAAAATCGTCCGCAGAATCTCCCGGAATCAGCTGGTGAAAATCAAGGGGGAAGAGGCACCTCCAGAGCTCCAACAAACCAAATGCAAATGAAATGGTAAATGAGAGGTAAAAACACCTTTTAATGGCTTTTTACACAGTTTAAAGTGAAATATTAGGGTTATGATCTCATTTTCATGAAAATATTATTCATTTCTAACAAAGTTTATTGCAGCAATTGAAAAAGCAGTACTATATTTGAAAAGAGAAAAGCTAGTAATGGTAAAAAATCAAAATTTGACCATATATCGAGTAGTTTTACCGCGGAATTTATGCTCGTTAAAAAATAGAAAAGCGAGATCCGAGCAGTTTTAGCGCATAGTTCATGCTCGTTAAAAAATAAACATAAGATTGAGCAGTGGTTTGGCGCATTCAAGCTCTTTAAAAAAAATGAACCCAGTGCTGGTAAATAACCATTGTGATCGTAAATTTATTAGCCATAAAAAGCCTTGGTCGTGTTTGCACTCGCCACCTCCATTCCATTTGGCCAATCGTTCACCTCCATATGATTGTTTACCTATTTTGAGGAACAGCTGCGAAGAGTGATTTCACCTAGCCATCCTTGTGACACTGCCGTGATTGGAAAATTCCAACCTGTACCTAGAATCTGCTGCTATCCCTGTTTATCACTCGTTCCTCAAAAGACGAGTCTTCTTTGAGCTCTTTTCATCTGACTCGTAAAATATGAAAAGTTTGCCGAGTTTTGGCCTTCCAGCTCGTTAAAATGACCGGAAGAGCTATCCCTCCTCTAGATTTTAATCTTTTTGGACCTGAGGGATTATTGCACAAAAAGGTCGAGCGCGTGTTTTATTCGGCTCGTTAAAGTTATCGAAAACTCATCCCTTCTGTATTGTTTTATACTTCTTCGGACTTAAGGGATTAGACGATGAAAAAGGAATTTTGGAGTTAACTTTCTGTACCTTTTCAGACTCTCTAAAAATGAAAAGGACCGAGTTTTCCTTGTCGTTAGACTCGTTAAAATGATTAAATAGCGACAAACTTGTCTTTAGACGAGAACGAGTTTCCCTATCGCTAGGCTCGTTAAAACATAGCGATGGGCTTGCCCGAAGGGCAGGTTATAGAACAAGCATATGTTATCCTCCTCAAGCTTGACAAAAATAAAGAGGTACTGGTCAGAAATGACTGGGGAAAAATTGGGAGAACCTCAAAGATTTAATGGTAGCAAGTCGCTCTTGAACATGACACTTTGTCCTCCGTATCACATCGGGTTGGGTTGTTTCATTCACCGGTCTCGTCACCATGGTCCTCGCCAAACCATCCACATTTGGGGTAATGCTACCGATCCATCACATCAGTGTCGTTATATGTTCAAGAGATGTTGTTCAGAAAGAGTCAACCGTGTCCCATCCACTGCCATACATTATCCTTCATCCACCCATGATCGCCACCCTGAATCATATGTCACAGATTGTTTTCACCTCCACTAAAATCATTAGCTCCGTTCCGTGTCACTGATGTGGGATTCATTAAGGCCCTCCTTTGACGGATCACTTCTTGTCGACTTCATCTCATTATCCAAGAAGTTGATCTAGGAACAAACGCCCCAGTACTTTGAAGCTTGCATGCCTCAATGGCAAGTTTCTCACTTCCGGTGACAGGTATACATCAATGACCTTCGGCCAGAAGATTTTGCATGGTGTTCGACGCCAAGTCCTTTATTCACACCACGTGAATTGTACTGCAGTACCTTGAGGGTCATTTTCATTATTGGTGATTCCTCTCGCGCTTGTTAACGGTTTACATTATTGACCGGTAATCAAGCGATGTCTTTCGATGTTCGACTTCAGCGCAATTCTCACATGGATCGACTTGTATTTAGAGTGAAGATTGAACGAGTTTGAAGACCCCGGATCTAGTTTCATCCATCCGGGCTGCGATATATATTCAGGATATAAAGACATTTGATATGTACATCATTGCAGCAGATGATCATCCTACTCAAGGGATGATAATTTCAGCAGAGAATTATCAGTCTACCATCAGATGATAGTCTGTTCTATGTACCAAAATGAATTTATAAAGCTGAGCATGGGAATGCCCGTCTCAGCTAGATCATGAAAGAAGAATGAAAAATAATGTATTGTATTGTATTTTATTACAGGGAACCTCTCAGCGATTGAATGAACTTCGGATCCTCCTGATAAAGCATTTCACCCGATAAACAACCTCATACTTTAGGGGGCAACTGTTATAGACATTTTTGTGCCTTATATCATGAAGCATGAAATGTCTATAATCTGAGGGATCCAAAGTCCCTAAACATGTTGTTCCTACCCCTAGAGGAACAAGGTCAGCAAACCACAGCACTGAAAATCAGTTCTCCACCTGAAAACACTCAAAAACAAGCTAATTCTGGATCATGTCAGCTGCTCCACTGAGCATCTGCGCTGAATGTCAACTGCTCCACTCTGTACCTGTGCTGAATGTCAAAAGCAATGAAGGCTACCTACGCTGGGCGAGATTGGCCAAGTGGCACAGTCATTCTACAAGGTGTCAAATGCCCAGGAAGCTTACAAAATGACACTTGGATCAGGGAATTCGCCTTGTGATGAGTAAGAGGATCTAGATCTCCAAGTGGAAGCAAGAAACTCCAAGTGGACTCAAGAACTGAAGTATAACTGAAGTGGGAGAGGACACTAGTCACCTTCATGCCAAACTCAAGCTGACTCATCCTTTCTCCAAATCTCCTATATATAGAGCTCTCTCATGAGGTCTAGGGAGGCTGGAATCTTGTGAATGTAAGGAAGTGCTGTTGGTTTGTGCATAGAACTATTGGTTGATTTGCTTGAAGGAGGTAAAGAGGAGATTTCTTTCTGCTGGGAGGTGTTGCTGGATTAGGCCTCTTATGGTTGTAACACTCTCAGAACTTTACTTCTTCCATTAATAAAGCATTTGAGGTTCTTCTATATGCATGTGTCTCTGTGGCGTATTGATACTTTTATATTTGATTTATTCTAATCCTTCAATCAATTATGGATGTATGCTTCTTGTAGTTTCCCTTTCTTGTGCTTTTACAGGATCTTTGTGTAGTTGGGCCAGTGAAAGAGCAGGGAGCTGGGAGCAAGCAGCAAAGAGGGAAGATTGGATCAACCATTAGCGGAAGATAACGGTTAGTGGATCCCTTTCTCCTCTCTCTTACATCTCATAAAGAAGTAATCTTGAATAGCTTTGCATTCAGTTGTTGCTGAGGTACTATCGCCCTTAGAGTGGGATAGGGTCATTCCGTATTGGATACTTTTCCCAACAACACTTAGTGAATTTGTTGGTGTATGCCGAAACTGAATTGTTCATTGATAAGGGAATGAAGTTAACATGGCAAGAAACCAAGGATATATTTTTAGGGGACTTCAAGGAAGATCTATAGGATCGGTAGGTGTGTGTCAATATTCATCGATCAAGCTTACATAAGGTTGCATGTAGGTACCTGTTATAGACATTTTTGTGCCTTACAGCTATAAGCATGAAATGTCCATAAACCAAGGGATCCTAAGTCCCTAAAGATGTTGCTCCGGCTCCTAAAGAAACAAGGTCAACCAATGACAGCTTCTCCCAGATGTTCTCCACCAAAAACTACTCAGAACTAGTCAAATCAGGATCAATTCAGATGCTCCACTAGCTGCCTGCGTTGCAAAGCACCCAAATACACTGTCTAGGTGCATTGCAACGCACTTGAATGCACTACCCAGGTGTGCTGAGCGGGAAATGACAAGTGGCAGAGTCATTCAACGAGGTGGAGAGACAATGGAAGCTTCCAGAATCTTCTCCAATGACACTTGCCTCACTGACTTCGACCAGTGATGAGTAAGAGGCTCTCAGTCTCCAAGTGGAAGCAAGAACTGATAGAGAGAAGCCACAAGTCAAAACATAAGCTGACTCATCCTCTCTGCTTACATCTATATATGGATCCCTCATCCCAGAGATCCAGAGGCTGGAATTTTGTACTTTGCAGAGAATTGTTGTTGGTTTGAGATTGAGATTAGTGCATTGGGTGATTTATGCTTTGTTGGAGGTGAGGAAGGGATTCCTTTGCTGGGAGGTAGATGCTGGATCGAGACTCACTTGGTTGTATCTCCTCTTGGACTTTCTTATCATATCAATAAAACTATTTGAGTTTCTCCTACATGTTGTGTATCAATGATGTTTTGTTATATTTGCATGTTTAGCTTAATATGATCCTAAGCTTTTTATGAATGTAAATCTATATCTTCGTGTAGTTTCTCTCTTCTGTGATCTTGCAGGAATTTGGTGAAGCTGGGCCGGTAAGGGAGCAGGAAGCTGGGAGCTATTGAAAAGAGGAGCGATTGGATCAACAAACTAGCGCAAGACACAGGTTAGTTTATCCTTCCTCTTCGTTTACATTTCATAAAGAAGAATACTCAAGTAGTTTTCCTTGTTTGTTGCTAAGGCACTATCACACCTTAGAGTGGGATAGGGGCGTTCTGAATAGATACTTTTCCCAACAACAAAATGGAAACTCCGCTGGGGATCGTATCTAGTTAGTTTATTTGTGTTTCTATTGTTGTTCTTCTCATAAACTTAGGAGTGGCGAATCGAACTGGATTTGCCATTTACAAATGCAAAGTAGAGATCTGCTACTCTAGTCCATTCACTGGGCCTATTTATGATCTGAACAGCTGATCCACAAATTCTCTAACTGCCCTTTGTGATAGCTCTTAGTCCTCCTTTAAATCATCCCTCTAATTGTACCTTACTGATAGCTTTTATCCGGCCAAAAACCATAGATTAAACTGCAAACCATGACCCAGAACCCAGAGAAAATTCTTGTTTCTGCTTCAGCACAGGCTCTGTGAAGAGGTTCTGCATTTCAACGCAGGTCCTGAGAGGGCTACCTGCGCTGCAATTCAGTTTCTCTGTGCAACAGGTGCGCTGATCAGCCTTTGCCCTGTGCAGCTGAGGTTCTTTGCTTCATTTTGTCCAGTTTTATCTCTGATTTTTGCTGCCTGTTATCAATGTGTGTACCTGTCTGAAAACTCCTTTTCTTTTCCTTAATTCCGCCTCCTTTGTACAAAAAGACTGTAGATGTTCTTTGTGTGTTTGTTACATGATTTACAGTTTTCCATTGAAAAGTAGAATAGTCATACTGTCGTCCTTAGATTTAGATCTGTCGTAAGTGTCGATTTTGATCTTAGGAGAAAGTTTGCTTGCTATTGACAGTTGATTATACTTTTTACTTTTACCTATGGTTTGAATTTGTCTGTTTCTAGTGTCGAAACGAGTGTTTATTTCAAAATCATAAAGTGTCGTAATCTTCTCTACCTTTTTGATTTCGAAAAGAAGCGTGTTTGTGTTTTTCACTTGAAAGCAAATTCAGATTTGTACATCAACTTTCTTTTTAGGCATCAATATCAAGAAAGTGAAAACAAATACATGCATATGTGCATTTTCATATTGATAGTCTGTTTGGCTTGATTTAGGAAAAGTGCATCTACAGTGTGCTCTTTTCTCTTTGAGAAAAGATTGTGTCTTTCTTTTCCCCTTGTAGCTAGGATTTTCATTGCTGAAAAGAGATAAAAGCTTGCTTATCATCTTTAGATTGCATTTAGGAATTACATCTACATCTCGTGGTGATCCCAAAAGGAAAACTTCTAAGAAAGATCAACTTAAAATAAATTGAATGAATCTAACAACGCATTAGAACTTAACGCACAACATAGAGGTCTAGGCTAGAGATGTGTTCCGGCGTCGTAAATCCTGGTAACTGTTGTCCTCACTAATGGTTGGGTGATTCCTCCACTGTCAGACGATAAGTGCCAGTACGAATTGTGCTCCCACGTACCGTCGAGTATATATTGGGAGACCCCTATAGGCTTAAAACCTTTTATCCATAGGAAGCCGTGTCGGCCGCCCTACTGATCGCAATGCACCGAACACAGCATTCAGGAAGATTGACTGTCGTACCATAAAATGTATTCTGCAGTTTTGTGATTGGTTTGGCACACCCTCTACCTAGATCTCCAGAGCAATCCCTTTCGTTCCTTTTCAGACTCCTTAACGGAAAAGGTCCATCTGAGCACTTGTCACTTCAGGCTCATTAAAAATCGAAGGAGACTAGAGTCATCTTTTGTTTTTTCTCGACTCTTAAAAACTGAAAAAACTAGTTGTGTCAAAGCGTCTAAAATTCATTTAATTCGGAAACATACTTCCCCTTTGTTTTAGTTGATCGACTAATCTGCGATCGTGGAAGAAAGTCAATCGAAATCGCTAGAAAATCTTTTGGATAGACTAGATATGTCTGAACAACCGTCGACATCCAGGACTGTGTCGTCTGACACAGCAATGGCACAGCCTACTACTGCTACTCCAACGATGTTCAATGGTATACCATCTGTCCCGGCAAGTTATCAACAACAAGCCGGAGTCCCATTAGGGACTGCTTCGACGACATGGTTAGTTCCTATTTCTTCATCCAGATTATCATCTGGTATTTCTTATGTTGAAACTCAACAAATTGATCCAATGTGTCTTCAAAGGCAAATCTACCCTTTAAGTATTGGATTGCCACCATATGGAGGGCAGTATGCCTTTTCATTGTTCCCTCCCAGAGAACAACCATATGAGAGTTTACAACAAAGTTCAGGTCAAACTAGAATTACATCCAGCGGTTGGGTACCAATACTGCCTCAGCAACCGAGGGTTGTATATTCAATGCAACCAGTCCACCCTGTGTCGAATACTCCACTATACCTGCTATGGTGACTGCATCGCAAGTACAACCGTTACCTGTTGTATGTCAACCCCAAGTTTCTCAGGTTGCAATACAAGAGCCTCTTGTCTCAACGACTCAATCGCAACCTCAGGTTAGTGCCTCCTTATCTGGAGTGCCTCAGGCTCAAACAAGTACTATGACCCTCATCTTGGTCAATCATCCAGTATTGGACAACAGCAAATGGTCCAACAACCAGGGCTGGTTCAATCTCAACAACCGCCATTCCAGCAATCATATCAAGGACCTGAGCAACAAGTCTTTGTAAGTAATGGGCAACCACATTTCCAAAGCGGTTATCAACAACCATATTATAGTGGTTATGCCCATCAATCTTGTCAAAGTTGCCAACATCAAATACATTATGCTGGCATGCAAAGACCCATTGCTCAGGCGATTCCATCTTATCCTGGGTATGCTTCACCTAACCTGAATCAACAGTTGCCCTTTGTAGCAACTCTAGAATTACCAGATCTAAACCGGCTGACGAATGATCCAATTGCTTATGCCCCTTGGTGGCCAACGATTTCGCATAAACTTCTGTCAGATATTCCTAAATTTAATGGAAATCCGGGTGAAGATCCGTCGAATCATATGATGACATTTCATCTGTGGTGTTCATCAAACACCCTAAACGATGATTCGATTAGGCTTCACCTTTTTCAGATGACGTTAACTGGTTCGGCAGCAAAATGGTATATCGAATTGCCTACAGCTTCATTCAACAACTTCAGTACCCTAGCCACAACCTTTTTAACCCATTTTTAGTTACTGATAAGGTACGAAACGGGAACCGAACTTCTTACCAACTTCAAACAA
This sequence comes from Pinus tabuliformis, assembly GCA_031772625.1. Lineage (NCBI taxonomy): Eukaryota > Viridiplantae > Streptophyta > Pinopsida > Pinales > Pinaceae > Pinus > Pinus tabuliformis. The sequence goes on along the minus strand of CM062805.1, from coordinate 288,598,423 downwards.
ACGACGGCCACTCACATATCTAATCATATACATGAATGGCGACGTCGTCGTAGAATGGTGAAAACGTATGTTCCCGATCAGCTTTTAGCTAAATGGTTTATTAAGTCATTACTGCCTTCCATCACGGAGGATGTGGCAAAAGGGGGAGTCATCACAGAAGAGCAAGTTATCGCTCGTGCACAATATTTGGACTTGATTTACACTCAGTTCGGCACGCTCTACGATAAAATATCTGACGCCCCTAGACTGGAATTCTCAGTTCCTCCTCCTCCTAAATCAAACAATGACTCTCATGCCATCGATGGCGTGATTGGCGCGACAGACACGAAATCGACAAAGGCTACATCTAAAAAGGCCTGTAAGATTTCTAGTCAAAATGAAAATGAGGAACTTCTTGCCTCGGAAGTAAATTCCGTGTCGACTGACAAGGGCAAACAACTGAAGCAACCAGGGGGGAAGAAGAAAAAGAAAGGGAGAAAAAGGAAGCAGGATGAGTCATCTCCTGAAAAGCCTTCTACAAACCCTTATGGTCAAAGGAAACCCCCTGTGGGGTGTCATATATGCGACAAGGATCATCAGAAGAGAGATTGTCCACATAAAGCTGAAGTTAAGAAACTCTTTAAGAGTTCAAAAACCTCAGCAATATTGACTGATCCATTTCCAAGCCCGGGAACCAAACTGGTTGCTAATCAAAATGCTTCCCGATCCCAAGTGCTTATGTTGTCTATCTCAAAGCAGCAAAATGATGCTTTGGCAAGGAATAAAGATTACGGGAATCCACAGGTGTCGAACAACAAGGCTAATGAACAACCTAGTAGTTCGACAACAACTTTGACCAAAGTTGTGCCACCCATCATTCTTGAACAAATGATAAAGTCGCCAAAGGGAGTAGTGCACAAATCGACATTTAATCCTCGTGCAAAAATAGCACAAAATTATAATATAATAGAGGACCTGGCCCAATCGTCGTCCGCTATGTCGACACTTGAGGTACCGCAAAATTGCCTCTCCCAAGAGCAAGCTTTATTATCAGCAATAGGTGGGATTGACCCAATGGATTCCAATCTTGTGGCCTTTAATCATAAAGGATATGACCCTCAGTTACCAGCTCAACTAGCTTTCCTTATTCAAGTGAAAGCCCTCAACAAAACTGTTCATCGAACAATTATTGATGAGGGGGCATCTACATGTATTATGTCGATGAGTTGCTGGAAAACTTTAGGATCTCCAACCTTGTCGCGGTCTGCGACGACGTTAAAAGCATTCAACGGAAGGACATATACCCCATATGGTATCCTAAATAACTTGAAAGTTGAACTAGGAGGGAAAACAGTAGAAATAGATGTTGAAGTCATAGATGGGAATCTTGATTACAACATCCTACTAGGAAGACCATGGGTATATGCCATGGTAGCTGTTGTGTCGACCTATTTCAGAAAGATTGCATTTCCCTTTCAAGGAGGGATTACAATCATCGATCAGCAAAAATTCCTCCCCAATGGTTCTCAAGTTACTGGAAGCATTCCAATGATCCATGGAAGAAATCATTCGCTCCAAAATATCAGAGTAGGTCTCCTAAAAGACCCTGCCTTAATGGGTACTTTTGCCCTACCGCCTCCGAGTAATCTAGCGGAAGTGGCCACAGTGGAATATGAAACCTTCTATATCTAATGGATTTGGACTTCGAGGACGGTTCTTATCTCATGTCAACCTCGTTAAAAAATGAAACAAGGAGTCATGAGGATAGTTCTTTTACTGTGTCAACCTCATTAAAAAATGAAACAAATCCCCTTTTCAAATCTCAAAGGTAAACCTTCATTCCAACCACCGAGTTGAATGCAATGAAGCTTGGGGGGCATGCACCTCGTTTTGCATTATTATGCTGGGGGCATACAAACTTATCATCGAGCAGTGTTACCGCAAGGTTCAAGCTTGTTAAAAAATAAACCCGCACCGAGCAAATGTTTCCACCCGCGTTTAAGCTCGTTAAAAAATGAACTATCCCCTGGTAAATAACCACCGTGAATATAACGTTTCAGCCATTAAAGCCTTGGTCGTGTTTGCACCGTCACCTCCACTTTTCCATTGGCCGATCATTCACCTCCATTTGAGTGTTTACCCATTTTGAGGAACAACTACGAAGAGTGATATCACTAGCCATCCTTGTGACACTGCCGTGATTGGAAAATTCCAAACCTTACCTGGAATCAGTTGCTACCCATTTTATCACTCGTTCCTCAAAAGACGAGTCTTCTTTAAGCTCTTTTCAACTGACTCGTAAAATATGAAAAGATTGCCGAGTTTTGGCCTTCCAGCTCGTTAAAGCGACCGGAAGCGCTATCCCTCCTCTAGATTTTAATCTTTTTGGACTTGATGGATTATTGCACAAAAAGATCGAGCGCTTGTTTTGTTCGGCTCGTTAAAACTATCGAAAATTCATTCCTTCTGTATTGTTTTATACTTTTTCGGACTTAAGGGATTAGATGATGAAAAAGGAATTTCGGAGTTACCTTTACGTACCTTTTCAGACTCCCTAAAAATGAAAAGGACCGAGTTATCTTTGTCGTTAAACTCGTTAAAAAGATTAATAGCGAAAAACTTGTCTTTAGACGAGAACGAGTTTCACTATCGCTAGGCTTGTTAAAACATAGCGATGGGTTTGCCCGAAGGGAAAATTATAGAACAAGCATATGTTATCCTCCTCAAGCTTGACAAAAATAAAGAGGTACTGGTCAGCAATGACTGGGGAAAAATTGGGAAGAAACTCAAAGAGTCTTTATTGGTAGCAAGTCGCTCTTGAACATGACACTTCCACTCCGTGCCTGAGTCGGGTTGGGTTGTTTCATTCACCGGTCACATCACCATGGTCTTGACATACCATCCACATTTGGGGTAAATGCTACCGATCCATCACATAAGTGTCGCCGACATGTTCAAGAGAAGTCATCCAGAGAAGTCAACCGTGTCCCATCCACTGCCATACATTATACTTCATTCCTTCATGACCGCCACCCTGAACCATATATCATCAGATTGTTTTTCACCTCCATCAAAATCATTTGCTCCGTTCTGTGTCATTGATGTGGGATTCATTAAGGCCCTCCTTTAACGGATCGCTTCTTGTCGACATCAGCTCATTATCCAAGAAGTTGATCTAGGAACACCCCATTCAGTACTTTGAAGCTTGCATGCCTCAATGGCAAGTTTCTCACTTCCGGCGACAAGTATACATCAATGACCTTCGACCGAAAGATTTTGCGTGGTGTTTGACGCCAAGTCCTTTATTCACGCCACGTGAATTGTACTGCAGTACCTTGAGGGTCATCATCCTTATCGGTGATTCCTCTTGTGCTTGTTAACAGTTTACATCATTGACTGGTAATCAAGCGATGTCTTTCCATGTTCGACTTCAAAACATTTCTCACATGGATCAACTTGTACTTTGAGTGAAGATCGGACGAGATTGAAGACCCCGGATCTAGTTTCATCAATCCGGGCTGCGAGATGTATTCAGGAAAAAATAAAGACATTGACATGTACAGCATTGCAGCACAGATAATCATCCTACCAAAAAGATGATGACTTCATCAAAATCATCAGTCTTCCATCAGACGATTGTCTGTCCTGTGTACATAAAAATGAATTTATAAAGCGGAGCATGGGAATGCCCGCCTCAGCTAGATCATGAAAACAGTATGAAAATAATGTATTGTATTGTATCTTATTACAGGTCTCCTCCCAGCATTGAAAGAACTTCGGATCCTCCTAATAAAGCATTTCACCCAATAAACGGCCTCATACTTTAGGGGGCAACTGTTATAGACATTTTTGTGCCTTACAGCTATAAGCATGAAATGTCCATAAACCAAGGGATCCTAAGTCCCTAAAGATGTTTTTCCAGCTCCTAAAGAAACAAGGTCAACCAATGACAGCTTCTCCCAGAAGTTCTCCACCAAAAACTACTCAGAACTAGTCAAATCAGGATCAATTCAGATGCTCCACTAGCTGCCTGCGTTGCAAAGCACCCAAATACACTGTCTAGGTGCGTTGCAACGCACTTGAATGCACTACCCAGGTGCGCTGAGCGGGAAATGACAAGTGGCAGAGTCATTCAACGAGGTGGAGAGACAATGGAAGCTTCCAGAATCTTCTCCAATGACACTTGCCTCACTGAATTCGACCAGTGATGAGTAAGAGGCTCTCAGTCTCCAAGTGGAAGCAAGAACTAACAGAGAGAAGCCACAAGTCAAAACATAAGCTGACTCATCCTCTCTGCTTACATCTATATATGGATCCCTCATCCCAGAGATCCAAAGGCTGTAATTTTGTACTTTGCAGAGAATTGCTGTTGGTTTGAGATTGAGATTAGTGCATTGGGTGATTTATGCTTTGTTGGAGGTGAGGAAGGGATTCCTTTACTGGGAGGTAGATGCTGGATCGGGACTCACTTGGTTGTATCTCCTCTTGGACTTTCTTATCATATCAATAAAACTATTTGAGTTTCTCCTACATGCTGTGTATCAATGATGTTTTGTTATATTTGCATGTTTAGCTTAATCTGATCCTAAGCTTTTTATGAATGTAAATCTATATCTTCGTGTAGTTTCTCTCTTCTGTGATCTTGCAGGAATTTGGTGAAGCTGGGCCGGTAAGGGAGCAGGAAGCTGGGAGCTATTGAAAAGAGGAGCGATTGGATCAACAAACTAGCGCAAGACACAGGTTAGTTTATCCTTCCTCTTCGTTTACATTTCATAAAGAAGAATACTCAAGTAGTTTTCCTTGTTTGTTGCTAAGGCACTATCACACCTTAGAGTGGGATAGGGGCATTCTGAATAGATACTTTTCCCAATAACAGTACCCCCACCTTCCCTTATGTGGACATCATCCACCAGATTGCCTCAGACACATATCCAAAGACTATGACATTGAGAATTTCCAGTGGGACACAACTTTCTACCTTCAAGATAAATAATTGTCATCAGATGTATCACTTACCTCAGTCAGTGAACCGCATGGATACACTTTTCTATGTCACGTACATCTTTGTAAACACCATAGATATTATAAAGTGCTAGGTGAAAGAGTCATTGAAGTTAAAACAAACACCCAATCATGTTTACAAGAAAAAGTCACTCAGAAAGGCCTACCAACTCTTCATCATATTTTCATGCCGATTGTATGGTCAAGAGAGCATGAACACCTATGGAGAATTAGGTGGTTATGTTGGACCAGTTGGTGAATTACAGAAGGCCATTCAACTGGTCGGATTTGTTGGCTCTTCAGTTTAAAGTACATGTGACTAATGCCCAGAATCCATCCAAGGATGAGAAAACGAGATTCTACATGTATGCATATTTACTTGATGCAATCTATGCTCAGCATCTGTTTCCTAGCATGGGTTCGACATGGAAACCCCAAGAGAATGCCATCAATATTTATTGCAAGTTTCTTTCTAAGTGCAGCTACCGAGGACTTATGGCAAGGCTAGTTGAACATTTCATCATCTTGGTATACATTAGGGGAGTTTTTGGTCTAAAATGGACCTCCTAAGGAAATTACAAAATAATAGTGAAAATAATAAAATAATATTAGATTACATCATCAAATTTTAGAGGGAAAAAATAAAAACTATTTTTTCAACTCGTATTTTCAAATTATCTCCTTATGGGTTTACTCAAATTTCCAGTGGAAACACTTGTTGGATGAAAATTATGATTCCTGATCCGAGTACCCATGTTGCATACTTTCGATGGACCCTACTACATGAAAAATGAGAAATACTTGAAAACTATGATTGCAATCACATTTTTTCATGTATTTCTCATTTTTCTTATAGGAGGGTCCATCGAAAGCATGCAACATGGGTACTCCTTGGATGAGGAATTAAATTTTGCATCCAATGAGTAATCCTAATCGAAATTTGAGTAAAACCTTTGGGAGATAAGCTAAAAATACGTGTTGAAAATTTAGTTTTATTATTTTATTATTTTTTAATCTTTTTACTTTTTTACTCCAAAAATGATGAATCATCCCCCATGATTGACATCATCATCTTGAATCCTATTGGTTCTTATAAAGTTTATTTTGGTTGTACATTTTTCTTAAGAGGCCCATTTTAGGCCTCAAAATTCCCCTAATGCAAGTTGATCTTTGAACAGGATCCACCTTGCATGTCTCAAGAAGCGATGGAGGAAATACTTAACATTGCATATTGATATGCCTTACCTAGTGGCACCTTCATCGGGATGTTTGGCAGAGATAATCCTATGCATGTTATACCAAGGTATGCCATGGATAAGTTGGTCATGCAATATGTATCATATCACATCTCGAGAGGGTTATCAAGAGGGCTGCATAGGAGGAAGAAGGCACCATGGCCTACTCTTCCTTTGTGGATCGAACTGTACGAGATTAAGATCACGAAAGATGCATATACCAAAGCTAAGGAGACAGAGAAGTTTGAATTCAGAACCAAAGATTTCAATCTATATGCTCCCCGTGGTATTTGCAAGAACCATTGTGTGAAGGTGTACTACCCATGGATCCACGAGACATGTCATTGGGAAGAGGAGTGTTGAAAGGTGTAACTAGGTTCCTTCTTCATAATGACATGTAATTATGATTTTATGTAATTAGATGTAAATAAGAAAAAAATATTATATTGACTTGCTTCATGGGTTTCATGAGCAAGGGATTTTGTTTTTGAGTCAAGACTCCAATTGAGAGGCTTTAGTATTTATTTTTCATCAAGTCATAAGATATAAGGGTCAGTTTCATGTAAATGAAGTCATGTTACACTTTGTAAAAGGTCATCTTGTCTATTTAATGCATCCTTTAATGAACTTGTCACCTAATCTCTTCAAGTCGGCCTACAAATGTTGAAGAAGCTACCTAAACAAATCAACCTACATCTAGTTGGTAAGTTGGCCTAAAGACTTAGTGAAGACGGGTATAAATAGAGGAACTCGACCTCCATTCTAAGCAAGAAGTTTGATCTCAATTCAATGAAGAGAAGTACAGAAGGAAGTGTGAAAAAGAGGTAGTGAAAATACTTTTCTATAAGACTACAAAAGACACTCTTCTAGGGTAGCGAAGAAGGAATCTTATGGGTTAGAGAAGAAGGAATCTTCTAGGGCAACGAAGAAGAATCTTTTGGGGCAGCGAAGAAGGTTCTTCTAGGGAATCAAAGAAGTATCTTTCGGGGCATCAAAAAAAGGATCTTCTAGATCAAGCGTAGGAGGCAGTGAATAGGTTTCTTCTGGGATAGCAAAGGAAAGAATCTTATGGGGTAGCAAAATAGAGACTAAGTTTCTCTAGAAGACCTAGAGACCGAGATTCTCTAGGGAAGTTGTGAAGGTGCAGTGTAAGAAATAGAGACTGAGTTTCTCTAGAAGGAGCAAAGGAGCAAGTCTAGATCAAGAAGAAAGGTAGAGGAAGGAAGACTAGGTTGGTGACAGGGTTCTTGTAGAGGATACTAGAGTCAAGGGTCAGTGTCATGGTCTTGGTACTTATCAATTTAAGATCTAAAAGAGTAATTTTGATCGGGTTTTCCTCTCAAGAGGTGAGAGGTTTTTGCCTTGGCTATAGAATCCTATATCCTGTGTCACTTGTCTTTATTTATTTCGATAATTGTCTTGATGAAAAGAACACATTAATAAGATAAGAAAGAAAATATCATAAGATGATAAGTACAAATCATATCCACAAGCAATTATCAAGTACATAAATTGTTAATATTGAATTCCCTAGATTTCTCAACATGGAATTGGAGCTTAGGTGTTGAAGACAAGAAGAGGAAGTCAAAGCAAGTTGACACACAAGAACCAATCCTAAAAGAAGGAATCAAAGCAAGTAAAAGGTTATCAACAAGTTCAAGATATACATCATAGAAACCATAGATCGAAGAGGGAAGTAGGAAGAAAGAACGGAACCCTAGAAGCACCTCAGATCATCAAAGAATCATAAATCAAGCTCTCTCTCATGAATCACTCAAGAAGAAGGCACTCTATCAACATCAAGGAGTAGGAAAACAAGAAGAAATATGACAAGTAATTCTATCACTATATCCGATAATATCAAAATGTTTTTTTTCAAGGAAATCAATAGATTGGTTGGGGTTGTAAATTTCCTTGCATGGAAGAAAAGGACTGGCCTCTATCTTATTGAGAATGAGGTCATGGTTCAAATTAAGGGATTAATAACCCAAGCTACAAAATAAGATACAAAATCTCATTCTAGATATATGAAGGGAGAAGTGAGAGCCCAAAGTATTCTTATAGAATCTATAAAAGACTCTCTAATCCCATACGTATCAAAACTAGAAACTGAAAAAACTATATATGAAAAACTAGTAGAGTTGTTTTCTGTAAGTACCACAAGAGAAGTAATCTCTTTGAGGAAATAACTCTACAAAATAAATATATCTAAGGAATATGGAATAGCCTCATACTTCATGACGATATCAGAAATTTGAGATCAACTAGGAGAAGTTATGTTTGATAGAGAGATCACCACAATGGTACTAAATGCATTACCGGAAGAGAGGGGTAACTTCACTTCAAGCTTATATGGGAAGAAAGAGACTAATCCATTTCAATATTTATGGTCAGTATCTAATATCAAAGAAACCATATTAAAGGAAAAGATTTATGTCAGACCAAGCGAACAGAATCAAGCATATGCTACAATGACAAGAAGAAATGGAAATTTTGGAAATTTTGGTGCTCCAAAGAAAAGGAAGAACATGGATAAGATAAGGTGATTTGAATGCCATGCACTTGGACACTATAAAAGAGATTTTCCTAATCATGGTAAGGACAAGAGAAATAGAGAAGGAGCACACATTACTAAAGAAGTGAAAGAGCCTGAGTCAAAGAAGCCTAAGAATGAAGAAGTAAAATATCTCTACTATGACTGAGATGATCTTCTTCTCAAGAAGGTACTTTCCACTTGTAAATTATGGTCTTGGTGCAGTTTAAATTAGATAGGATGCATCTCATTAGAAAATAGCATAGAAGCATTAAATAAGAGCTCGTGACATGGGAATATGTCTGGTACAAATCCTACTGATTTCAAAAATTAGGAAGCTCTTAGAAAACCTCATGAGAATTTATAAAAGCAGAGGTCATCATCGACTAGGATCATCATAGAAGAAAACATCTGCCAGGTGAGGATATGAAATATCCTCAATTTTCTCTGATAGAATTCTCATCAAAGGATTCACCGATGTAGAAAAGAAGCAACATGTTTTCATTAGGAATTCCAACTAGTGGGATTCAAGGAATGATGATATGATAACATAACAGAAAATTTTGTCCTTTCAAATGAAAGAGAATGAATAAGTCTGATGACCGAAAGAAATATGAGGTATGTATATATTTTTATGAAATTAATGTCATATGGTTGAAGATAATATGGATCACTATTTCCATCCTGGGAAATTGGATCAAGAGAAGAAAGGATCTCCTCCTTCCGAAGAATTGCATAATAGCATAAGTCACACTAGATAAAATAAACATAATAATGAATCACGAGGAAACTGACTACAATCAAGAAAATTTGATTGAAATCCCCTGGGAATGAAGTAAAAAGAGAAGAAGAGATCGCAATAATACACAATGATGGTAGAAGGCATTCAACATCCAAACTCCAAAAGATTTGACTAGAATATCTCCCAGAAGGATGTGAAGGCTCTGATGGAAGTTAGAAAAGGATAGAGACCCTTGACACTGAATATCTATGGGAGATGTGTCAATCTTCATGCAGGATGATGATACTTATAGGAATATGTCATGGTGAAATATCATCACAAAGGTACCTCTGGTTTGAAGTATTCATTGATTATTTTTAACTAACATTTGGATGGGCCTATGTAGGACTGTCAAAGGGAAGATTTGTGAATGACTTACAAGAAAACCATATATAAGTATGTAATGTTCTTTTGGAAATATGGCATGAAAGCATAATGACATGAAGCAAAGCCAAATGGAAAATCTAATAAACCACTTTCTAATGAGTTGAGGACATGAATAACTCATGAAAGTGATGAATGATCTATGCCCTATATATATAGAAGTTCCCAAAAGGTTTAAGACTCCTTAAAGAAATTCATGACATCGAAGAAAGGAGCTATTCATGTAGCTAATTGTTTTAGGATCTCCACATGAAGAGCTACTATAGGTCCTTGTTTAAGAGGGAGCATGAGAATAAGTTTCTTACTTGGAAGAAACTCAGAAATTCCTAAGCTGAAAGTTAGGTACATTCCTCTTTGATAGGAATGAGTACATTCCTTAATGGAATAAAAACCACCTAGTATAAAAAGGAGTGACAGACATGTTTTATTCTTCACTTGGGAAAACATAATGGAGGATTGTGTAATCATTTTCCATCCGATGTTCTTATAGGATGAGATAGGGCATCCCATGAAATAGTAGTCATGGAGGAACGATATTATTTTGGTGTTGGGGAGTCTAATAAAATAATAGTCCTTATGGAACATATCCTAAGAGAACTCGGGTGGGGTATGTTCCTAGAGAGACAACGATGAGTATGTCTATAAATCATTGGTCTCGCCAGCATTGTGCTCTAATCTTGTGTAGAGATAGAGTTATTAGTCAAGGCCCTCCTATATAACAATGTTGGTTGGTATGATGTTATACAAATGAGTCAGAGATCTGAATTCTTCTTATGACATATTCTTCAGATTGAGAAAGTCCAAGGTATCATTATGAATACCTCCCTAGTTAAGAGGGAGTGTTGAAAGGTGTAAATAGGTTCAGTCTTCATAATGACATGTAAGTATGATTTTATGTAATGATATCTAAATATGAAAGTAAAATTATTATATTGACTTGCTTCGTCAGTTTCATGAGCAAGCGATTTTGTTTTTGAGTCAAGACTCCCATTGACAGTCTTTAGGATTTATTTGTCATCTAGTCATAAAATATAAGGGTCATTGTCGTGTAAATGAAGTCATGTTACACTTTGTAAAAGGTCATATTATCTATGTAAAGTATCATCTAAAGAACTTTTCACCTAACCTCTTCAAGTCGACTTACAAACTTTGAAGAAGCTACCAGAACAAGTTGGCCTACATCCAGCTGTCAAGTCAGCCTAAAGACCCAGTGAAGAGGGGTATAAATAGAGGAACTTGACCTCCATTCTAAGCAAGAAGTTCGATCTCAATTCAGTGAAGAGAAGTACAGAAGGAAGTGCAAAAAAGAGGAAGTGAAAAGGGTTTTCTCTAAGGCTACAAAGGACACTCTTCTAGGGTAGTGAAGAAGGAATCTTCTGGGGTAGCGAAGAAGGAACCTTCTGGGGCATCGAAAAAGAATCTTTTGAGGCAACGAAGAAGGATCTTGTGGGGTAGAAAAGAAGTATCCTCTGGGGTAGGGAAGAAGGGATCTTATGGATCAGGCGTAGGAGGAAGTGAATATGTTTCTTCTGGGATAGTGAAGGAAAGAATATTCTCAGACATCATAGTAGAGACTGAGTTTCTCTAGAAAACCTAGAGACCGAGATTCTATAGGGAAGTTGTGAAGATGAAGTGTAAGAAATAGATACTGAGTTTCTCTAGAAGGAGCAAATAAGGAGCAAGTATAGATCAAGAAGAAAGGAAGAGGAAGGAATACCAGGTTGGTGAGAGGGTTCTTGTGGAGGATACTAGAGTTGAGGGTCAGTGTCATGGTCTTGGTACTTATCAATTGAAGATCTAGAAGAAGAATTTTGATCAGGTTTTCCTCTTAAGAGGTGAGAGGTTTTGGCCTTGGATGGAGAACCCTATATAAGCTAACAAAGAAAGGATCATAAGATAAGAAGTAAAAAGCATATCACAAGCAATTATCAAGTAGAGAAATTTTTAACATTAAATGTCCCAGATTTACCAATAAGGAGGACCCTTGGAGGTATTGTTACAACTACTCCAAGGTCAATGAACCAGTCAATATAGAAACCACACGGAAAATTGCACTGCAGGCAGCAACACTGTAGGAAGCAACAAAAACAGTAGTAATAAGTAGAAAATTGACGCAGGACAAGGGAAAGAGGAAGATTGTTGAGAACTCAGAGGCTTAGCAAAGCTACAAGTTCAAAGAAGATCCTATCACTAAGAAAGAATCTTTGGCATCGGAGGCAAAGAGGGAGCAGTGGCTAAAGAGAGCAGAGCAAAGGAAGAGAGAAAAAAAAAGGTTGGAGGAAGCAAAAAGGAAGTTGCAAGAAACAGAGAAGAAGTTGAACGAAGAACAAGAGCTAAGTAGGAGAGAGAGGGAAGAGAAGTAGAAACAAGAAAAATAAGAAGGGAAAGGCGTGAATACAGAGAAAACTGTGGCCCTATAGGTTGAGGAGTCAGAACAACCAACAGATGAAGAAGAGGGTGAGAAGATGCAAGATTGGGAGCTTGCTTAGTAGATTAAGCAAATGGTTGAAGCAACAGACATGGATTTGGGACAAGAGCCACAGGACCAAGATACCAACCTCATCCTAAGAGCATTCAAGGTCTCCCCCAGTCTCCACTACCTCCAATATCAAAACTAGTCCTGAGAGAGCAAGGAGAGGTTGTTCTCGTTGATGATGATCCAGTAATGGATGTTTACAATATATCATTTGATGAGTTGCAACAGAATATTGTACAGGCACAGAGAAATTATTTCTTGGAAGATCACGCATCACCTACATTTATGAAGGAAAGGGTGATAGTGTCAGATGTCATAAAACATCCAGTCACCATCGCCGATGCAACTATGGCTTATGTAGGAGCCATGAGTTGAAATATCAAGTTCTTGTTAGAAAAGAATGAACAGATCGAAAAGAACTTGCAAGTGGTCAGGAAGAAGGCAGAACAATCCGCAGGATCTGCAATGGAAGAGATGAGGAAAGTGATACTTGCTGAAGTATCAACTCTTGAGACCACCATGTGGAAACTCTATGACAGATTTGTTATCGTGCATAAGGCAATTGTCTATCTATATGTTTTCCAGTGGAAAAGCAGAAATATTGTCCAAACTCTCAGGGATATACATGTTGTTATTTCCCAGTTACAAGAATGTACAATGAGGTACAAGGGAGCCCTACTTCACTTACCCAAAATTATGAAGCTGCAGGTAGAGCTAGACAAAGCAAAGATTCAAATGTAGATCCAAAAATATGAGCAACCCGCCCCGTTCATCAGTAGCATACATGCTTCATATGCACTGTTGTATAAGAGTTTGGATGTCATGGTGATATCAATGGTGTACATATGGACGAAACTTTCACTTATAATAATAATCACTGAGACAACACATTTTCATGCATATGTTGTTATTGTAGTTAGATAATTATGGTTTCTTTAGCAATGTATGTTGTTTAATTTACTGCTTATGATTTATTTTGTATGCAATTGTATGAACCTTTTTGAATGTGTGTTGTTGGATTAACTATCACTTTGGTTTGTGGACTATTCAACTTTCCATCTTGTGGTGTCTTTCCACTCGTGTGTTCCTTTCAGGTTGCATACTATTACGAGCTTCTAAGGTATACACTTCATTTTCCCCTCTATGTGTTAGAACCCCCATGCATCTTACTTGACTTGTTGCAAGGTCACACACTTTCTTCTGACCAAAGTTGTCATACTTATCTCTGCGCACTACCGTGGTCAAGGCACTACATTACCACCCACTACTAGGACTCCTACTCAAAATGGTCTGAGGTCTAGTTGGGAATTATTACTGGGGAGATCCCCTTGAATGTTGGTGGGTCCAGCACCATCAACAACTCCTTCACAGGAAAACCTAGTTTTGAAAATATTTGGATCTCCCTCCCTAGATATCTCAGTTGACAAACTAGGTTGTACCATTTTCAAAAATACCCTTATACCCCCTAGACCCATTTCTCTGACATCTTGTTCCTTTTGTATGGAGCTCATCGACCCTTATCTCTCTATCCTTGACCCTTCCTTAGATAAGCAAGAGCAAGTTGGATGAATTCTCTTCGCATCCCCACTCTAATTTTCACCTCCTCTTCTCCCAGATCCCATCCATTTGAAAATGCATGGCATCTTTGTCTCTCTAATGAGCCCTTAGAAGAATATAAAATGAGTAAGGATCATACTTAACTTCGATGGCACGTCTAAGGGAAATTCAGGGGTGACATAAGGGGGAGGGATTCTCACTAATCTCGATCGAAAAATTGTAGCTAAATATCCATGGGGACCATTTAAGAAAACCAACAACCGAGCTGAGATGTATGGCCTTCTTTTGGGATTAACTCTGGCTCCCAATAGGGGAATTTTGAACCTAATAATATTGGGAGACTCTATGATCACTATTCAACATTTGATCAATGACACTTATCCTCATGAAAAAAATCCTTAATCTCCTTATTAAAATAATTAATCAAACCCTTAGCCTCCTCTCCTCATTTTTTCTCTTTCAGGTCCTCTGGAATCAAAACTCAAAGGATAACTACTAACCAAACTTAGCCTTTCTATTGGTTGAAGGTAAAAAATAAATTAATGGCATCAAGGAATCACACCTAATACTATAGTTATCCTATGTTTATAACTTTCCATATGTTTTCCCCTAGATCCACCTGAAAATGTATTATTTTTGGAATTTTAAAATTTTAAAAACCAACATTCCAAAGGTCGTGGAGGTCAATGTCATGGCACATGTAGAAAGTAAGTCTCGTGCATGGGAGACTATTATAATCCCTTATGTTGATCTCTAAAAAGTATTATTCATGATGTACTACTCAATTCCTTCACCCTTTGTATTGATGTCTCTAAAGTGACTAAAAATTTGGTGTTTTAATTATGATGAGATGGGATTCGTGTGGGAGGGAAGTCTCCTCATCGATAAATATATAGTCTAGCTTGACCCCTTTCATTTCACTATCTCACCAAATCCTCCAAAGGATTTGCCCCCTCCTTACCTTATTATTTTTTCAGTGCTCCTTCCCTCTGCAAGAGATGTGGTGTCTTCTTTCTTTCAATTCAGGTGGCTCTGTAATGAACCCCTCTTAATTGTTAGGGTCGATTTCTTTGGTGCTGAGAAACCTTGGCTCCCCCACCCTTGCAACTTAATTTTCTAGTAAACTTCTCTTTCAAGGACACCTTCTGCAATGACCAATGACAAATCCTATGTATGAGATCACAAATTTATCATCCAGTGGGCATCTTCAAGTACGTCTTTGGTGCCTATGATATGTTAGATTCTAGTATGAATATCATTCTAGTTTGAGTTGCACAATATTCTATTTTTTAATTCTTTTTATTTCAATTTGGATTCATGTTCACCCCTAACTCTATTCTAGTTATCCCTCTTCACCCCCTTCCGTCACCCTCCCCCTATCACCTCTAATGTCCCCTTTACTCACTCTGGCTCTCAATTTGGGTCAATTCTGAACTTATTTGCACCCCTCCCTTGACTCCCTTAATCTCAATGCAACCCATTGAATACTTCTTTCTTCTTCCTGCAACCACCTTCAATGCATTTTCATTTCTCCCCCTTGGATAACTCTTGGCTACCTCTAACACCTTCTAGCCATGTCCTATAGTCCCAATTCTTTGGGCTTTGAGGGAAACATAGCTAGTAATGCAAGAAAAAATCCTTCGGATATTATTCAAGTGGAAATTATGAACGTAAAATGGTGAAATATATAGAATGATAGACTTCTATTATTTTTCATTGATGATCTTCTGATCTGTAAGTTGTCGTGGATATTCCACTCGACAATTCATCACAACAAAATTGATAATATTAAAAATTCCAAATCTCTACACTATTGTAGAATTTTTAAATTTCTAGGTCTGTAGATTTTACTATAATTAGTGCAAATGGAAACTATACATAAAACAAGATAATGAAAAAAATATATCACACACACACATAAGACACCAGATATGCCCTGGGAAACCCTTTCAGGAGAAAACCTATCTAGACGATGAGGTTGCTTCACTCTCTTTCTTTTTCTGTAAAATAAGGTTGTAGGTACAAAGAAGTAATGCACTTGACATGTGGGATACTAAATTGCACAAATCCTCTCTATGTGTTCTACCTCCTATCTCTCCTTTCTATATTTTCTAATTTGTGGAACAAAATGCTCTCAAAACAATGGAATGCCTCTTCCTCGTAGTGGCCCGATTATAACACAACTTGATAGCCTACTAGTGGTTAAGTTTGACTACATCAACTCTTAACTAAAGTTACAATATAGACTCTTCTAGATTCTTTTACATCAAAAACACATGGCTAGCCCCTTTCCCTGAATAATGGGGGTTGTTGCAGCATCCTCCCGAATTATAAGTGTGAAAACAGGAAGGTCAACTTTTGGGTGGCATAAATTTTGCATACTGACTCTAATTGGCATGCTTCTTACATTGTTGGAAATATCTTTGTGTGTATAGCAATATGAAAAGGTGCACACTAAAGATGCAAAATTTTACCCCCAAAAAATGTCGTTTGATGCCTCAAAATGCTCCGAGAAGATTTCAGACCTCATTTCGCCAAACTGGGTCATGTCGGTAAAAACTGTCCCACGAGCTAATTCCTCCATGTTTCCACTCCAAATTCATTGAGGTGGATGACAAAAGATTTAATGATCCAATCTGGATCACACCTTCCCATTTTGGGAGGCTTTTAGTCCCAAAAATATTTTACTGAATGAGGTGAGAGAATTTTTCCTCCACATTCTCTCTAGTGTACCCTTTATCTTTTCTTAGAATTTATTCCTTCAACCCAATATTCCAAAGATCATGTTTCCCATGTATTGTAGTTTTCGACCTCTTCTGCAAAATTGTGTCTTCCATCAACTTTACCTAAGCATATAGTGCCAAATCCTCCACAAAAGGTAGGCTTGTTCCTCTTCTAGATCTAGCATGGAAGGGTCATAGAGTTTCAAATTATCTACATTCAAACTGAGTAAATGTGCACATATGGTGGTAAATTAAGTTGACAGACATTATCACCCACCTTTTCCAGTATCTCAAAGGGACCATACCTTAGAGCCTTTATTTTCTTACCAGGCCCTGCAACCTCTCTTTGTTCAACTATAGCCATACCCTATCTCCCACCTTGAACTATTTCTCTGTTATGTGTTGATCATGCATGGCCTTATAATTCTCCTCCAACATCTACAGCGTGTCTTGTACCAGTAGATGAATCTTCCTGATCTTCTCTATAAATTTTTCAACCCTCAAAGCATCTTCTATATGGTGTTCCCACACTACCTATATGAAATATCCAAAGGTGAAGGTGGCAAATATCCAAAACAAGTCTCAAATGGGGAATTTCCTATAGAAGTGTGGATTTCTCTCTTGTAAGAATGTTGTATATATAGCAAATTTTCATCCCATGCCTTCAGATTCTTATGGTTGTATCCCCTCAGAAGATGCACCAAAGTCATGTTGACTACTTCTCTATGCCCATCTATCTGTGGATGGAATGTTGTAGATCTCTTCAACTTTGTGTCCATCTTATCCCACAATGTAGTCCAGAATGCACTAATAAATATTGTATCCTTGTCTGAAATGATGCTCGGTGGTATCCCAAAGTGCACCCAAACTTGTCCAGAGAACAAGTTTTTTGCTTCTTGTCTGCTGATTGTCTTTTTATAGGGCATCAGAACACACATCTTGTCGAACTTGTCAACTACCACAAACAGGTAATCATGTCCCTTCCTAACTATCAGTAAACCTCCCATAAAGTCCATGGAAATGCTTTCCCAAGGACGAGTAGGTACATGTAAGGGATGATATGGACCATGTTTCATGTTGCTAGCCTTGCTTCTACAACAAAGCATGCATCCTCTTATGAACCTAGCTACCTGCTCTTGCATCTTGAGCCAATACACATACCTTTGCAAGCTAGCCACAATCTTCGTTACACAAAAGTGCCCAACAACCTTGGAGGTGTGATCCTCTCTATCAGTTGCAATCTCTCACCTTTAGGAACACATAGCTTATCCATCCTGTAGAGCAACCCATCCTGGAGATGGTAGTCAATGGTGTTGTCACCATCATACACATGAATATAACTTTGAAACTGTTGATACACCACCTTGAACTCCTCATCTCCTGAATATGCCTCTCTATATGCATCACGCGTTAATGGATCCGTGTGCATAAGAGTCCCCATAGTTGTGATATTTTATGTGGGTGGCCTTGACAGCATGTCAACCAACTTGTTTGTGTTGCCATTCTTATATTTGATCACCAAATGAAACTGTTGTAAAAACCCCATTCACTTGTAATGCCTAGTCTGTTGTAGGTTACTCTAGGCTTGCAAGTATTGTAACGGTTGGTGATATGTGTGGATTATTGTCTCCTTTCCCATCATATAATGCTTCCACTTCCTCACATCTTGCACCATCGCATAGAGCTCCTTGTTGTAGGTAGGTTATTTAAGAACTACCCCATGAAATACTTCAGAATGATATCATACAATCCTTCCTTCTTGCATCAAGACAACTCCCATAGCATACCCACTCGCACATGTCTCCACTTCAAAGGGTTGCTGCAAGTTTGGAAATTCCATAACTGGTGCTTGACTAGTCTTCTTCTTTACCTCCTTGAAAGCCTTTTGTTGACCTTTTCCCCGATGGAAACTCTTGCCATTTGTTGTTATGGCATGGAGCGAAACTACTTCCTCTGAAAATGAGGCTATGAATTTCCTCAAGTATTATGCTTCCCTAATGAAACTCCTGACCTTAGAAATGTTAGTAGGCATTGACCATTTCATGATGGCCTCCATCTTGGAAGGATATATCTTCAATTATCCTCCACCCATCATATACCCTAAATACACCAAAGTTTGTTGTGCAAACTCACACTTCTTGAGATTTGTTAGCAGTTGGTGCTTCTTCAATGTTTCTAGTGGCTGCATCAAATGTGAAATATGCTCCTCCTGGGAAGCACTATATACTAGTATATCATCCAAATAGACAATAAAAAATGAAACTATAAAAGGGTGTAGTACATCATTCAGTAATATCATAAATGTAGTTGGTACATTACATAGGTGAAATGGAATGACTAACTACTCATACAAACCTTCCCTAGTTTTGAAGGCAGTCTTCCAGGTATCTTCTTATTTGACTCGAACCTGGTGATATCCAGACTTCAAGTCCAACTTGGTGAAGTACTTTTCTTCTTGCAACTAATCTAGCAGATCATCTATCCTTAGTAGGGGGTATCTGTTCTTGAGCGTGATTTTATTCAATGCCCTATAATCTATACACATTTTCCAAGTCTCATCCTTCTTTGACACAATGATGATGGGTGACCCACATGTTGATGTACTCAGTCAAATGACACCCTGCTCCAGTAGTTGTTGCAATTGTTTCTTCACCTCACTTGCGTCTATAACAGACTGCGTGTACAGCCCAATATTTTGCAATGGGGATTTTGGCAATAGTTAGATCTCATGCTCCAGTTCTCTCTTAGGTGTTAACCCTTTAGGCTCTTGGAACACATCCCTGTATGCCTATAACAAATCCTCCAATTGTTGTTCTTGTTTCTTAGTACACCCATCCATAGATTACTTGTCTCTTATTGACTCCTATTCATACTGGATTTCTCTTAAAAATAATAAAACATACTTCTTGTTGTAACTGATCAATTTCTTGCCTTGGTTGGCACTTACCAGTGCAATTTTTTACTTGCCTTTGTGTGCATTGATGATGAACAATTTTCCATCCTTGATGACCCAATACTAGTTGGCTCTCCTCATGAATATTGCATCGCGCATGTACATGTATGGACTCCCAAAAACAACTCCAAATACATCAAGGGGAACCAAATCTAGATCTGCTTCATTAATAAGAGCAGTACTGATATAAAATATAATTTTACATTGTTTTGTTACCCTTAGCTATACATCCTTATTTACCCATCTAGTGGATATGGGTTTGGATTATCATGAACTTCCAACCCTAATTTCTTGACCATCTCTGTTTCATTGAGATTCTCTTGCAATCTTTAGTCAAACGGAGCATTAATCTTTGTCTTCTTGACCTGTATCTTTATATGAAAGAGTTTGTTAATTTCTTTCTCTTCCTGTTGCTGAAGGCTACTTAGATTCACCTCCTTCTACACTGATTTATAGACAATGTTCTCATCCACGTCTGAGATGCTTTCAACTTGGTTACTCAAATTCGTGGCCATGAGATTCTTCTTCTTATTATCTTTCTTGTTGTAACTCTATATGCAACTTCCAACATGTCTCCTCTGTATGGCCATCAATGTTGCAGTGGTTGTAGTGGTTTCTAGGATCTTTGCACTGGTGTGTTGTGGTTTTCGTCTTTTTATCTTTCCCCCTTTTTACTTCTTCTTCCCCTCCTTAGAAGCTTGTTGTTGCTCCTTCTACTTCGATCCACTTAATTGTGCTCTTTTCAGGCCTATGTTCTCCATGTATTGTCCCTGTACACAAGACTCATCCACTGATTTGGGCTTGAACAACATCACTTTCTTGTCTAGATGGAGGTTCAGACCCCCCAAATACTTGAGGAGTGCATCTGGGTTCTTTGGAGATATACCCAATGTTATAGCCATCTTTTTAAATTATGTGGTGTACTCTTGCATGCTTTGGTCTGACTTTTATCTAAAGTAATGCCACTGGATCCATTGGTCCTCCACGTACCCAATGGCATAAAACTATGAGTTAATGAGGGTTTTGAAATCCTCTCACTTAGTCACCGAAGGTTCTCCCTCCAACCTTAGGGTTTCTGTGTGGCTCTCCCACTAAGTCAGTGCATGGCCCTCTAATTTCTACACGAGCAAGTGAATAACATCACTTGCTCACGTAGATGGAGGTTCAGACCCCCCAAATACTTGAGGAGTACATCTGGGTTCTTTGGAGATATACCCAACTTTATAGCCATCTTTCTAAATTCTGTGGTGTACTCCTGCATGCTTTGGCCTGACTTTTATCTGAAGTAATGCCACCCGATCCAATTGTCCTTCACGTTCCTGATGGGACAAAATTGTGAGTTAATGAGGGTTTTGAAATCCTCCAACTTAGTCATTGGAGGTTCTCCCTCCAACCTCAGGGTTTCTGTGTGGCTCTCCCACTAAGTCAGTGCATGGCCCTCTAATTTCAGTTGTGTGAATTAGATCTTTTCCCTTCCTAAATCTGATGGCTATTGAAATAAACTTCTAGTTGCTGCAACCAGTGGTTCAACTTCAGAGCATCGATATTATTGTGGTATGGCTTGATATCGACTTTTGCTTCCATTTTAAATAGGTACTGATTCACAACACTCGAATTGGGTTGATATTCTCCATATTCTCTCTTTGATTGGTTCTTCATTTCTCCCCGGTCTTTTGATCCATGTTCTGATTTTTCCTCTACATTTAAACCCCCATCTTCTCCAAATATCCCCAGATTTTTATTCAAGGCTGCCATGAGGAGGTTTACATTATGGTTGGTATCTGTTTCTTATTGTTCTAGTCGCGTAAACCTCACCTCTACAGGATCATGAGGGTTGTTTAGATATTCATCAGTGATTATTAGTGTTTTATGATTTTCGGCCTAGCTGATCTAGATCCCTACAATCTCCAAAAAATACACAAAGAAACCTGATATGATACCAAATGATACATAAATGGTCATGGATATTCCACTGGACATTTTGTCACAATAGATACGATAATATTAAAAATTATTAATTTCTACACTATTATACTTTTATTTAATTTCTAGATATGTAGATTTTACTATAATTAGTCTGAATGGAAATTATGCTAAAAAGTATAGAACAAAAAAATAAGGTCCAACACAAACATAAGACACAATATATGCTCTTGGAAACCCTTTCAGGAGAAAACCCAATTGGAAGGTGAGGTCACCTCGCTCTCTTTCTCTGTCTACAAAATAAGGCTACATGTACAAAGAAACTGTAATGCATGTGTCCAATGGGCTACTACAGTGCACATATCCTCTATGTGTGCTCTACCTCTTATCTCTCCTAGCTATCTTTGCTTAACTATGGAACAAAATTCTCTCGAAAGAATGGAATTCTTGTTCCTCCTAGTGACCCAGTTATAACACGACCCAATAGCCTACTAGTGGTTAAGTTTGAATATATCAACTCTTAACTAGAGTTACAATATCGAATCTTCTATACTCTTTTACATCAAAAACATGTGGCTAGCCCTTTTTCCATGAATAATGGGCACTGATGCGACCTCTCCAGAAGTATAGGTGTGAAAATAGAAAGGTCAACTTCTGAGTGGCATAACTTTTGCATACGGACACCAATTAATGTGCTTCTTATGTCATTGGAAATATCTCTATGTGTAGAATAGCTTGAAAAGGTGTGGTACGAAAGTGGCAAATTTTTACCCCTAAAAAATGTCGTTTCATGCCTCAAAACGCTCTTAGAAGCTTTCAGGCCCCGTTTTACCAAACTGGGTACCGCCGGTAAAAATAGTCCCATGAGATGATTCCTCCACTTTTTCTACTCTGAATGCATCGACATGGATGAAAAAAAATATAATGATCCAATCTGGATCAGCTTCGGTCCCTCAAACTTAAAACTTATTACCAGGATGACGAGATTGATTCCATCAGAATACAACTTGGGGGTGTCAAATTCAACGGCAATGCTGCAAGGAATGAAAATTCTACGAGCACTCTTCCAGGCCTAGCCCATGGAAATCTACATTTGGACTTGAATAGACCTATTGATGAATACATCATTTTCCCTTTGTAATGGGAGCTTACTGTAAATTTAAATTTTGTTATTTCAATTTTGTCGAATCTATGTATGCGAGACTGATATCATAGTCTTTTCAGTCAGCAATTATCTAGTTTTGATAATTAGATCCTCTCTAAAGGACCCTCTTAAAATGATGAAATGTAATGATTTCCCTAATATTTACTACATCTGGGCACAAATTTAATGCGATATTTATTCACTTATGTTTAAAAAAACAAGAAAGTCAAAATATATGGTTATAAGAATAATATTAGTGGCTAAGAAATGTGTAATTTTATTAAACAATTCATTCTAGTGATCATAAATATGCAATTTTTATCTTTGGATAAATAATTTATGAATATAAATTCAAAGTTTAGGAGGAACACTTATCCTTGGACAAAATTCCAAGGAAAATTCCTATTGGTGAGTATTTTTCAAACCTATTATAGGGAACCCTCAATGGATGTCACTTCCAAGTTAAACAATGAGGCCACAAGGGTGAAATAAGTCATTCAAATACACTTATGTCTCTTACCCAACCAAATTTCTCTAGAGTTCAACTAAATTATTTACCATAGAATTCACCAGGAAACACTCCAACTAGCCAAACCATGGTACTCCATTTATTATCCAACACAATGTGAATAATATCTTGCTATTGTTTGTTTAGTAGTCCCTTATGAATCTTCTCCCCTCTTGTACTCCTTAGTATTTGTAGAAGTAGTCCAACCTACCATCTACCTCTAGGATCAACTTAAAAAAGTTATAGATTAGCTCTTGAGCACATAAGGAGTAGTAATATATAGGGATAATGGATATCACTTCCTATCAAATCTAGCCTCTATGCTCCTCTACAACCTTTCTTCTTCCTTTTTAGGTTGACACCCTTCTCTTCCTTATATTACTCTTGGTCACTTACCATTCAAATTACAATCTCTAGCATAACATGGGACCATATAGAATTGAATGGAATAGCCTAAAATGCCTAGCACTAGAGTTAAAGTCAGTAGCATAGAATGAATCCATAGTATAGTCAATTTGAATTATCTAAAAGGAGTGTAGTGAAAAGAGATGGTTTTAATATCCATGAAATTTAAATTCATAAGGAGATGGAATATCTTACACACTTTTACACAAATACTTAACTCCCATACTAGTATAACTAAGGGAAGTGGACTTCCCCATTGACCAACAACTATAGTTAATAATTGGTCATTGTTGTTCATAATGCACATGGTGAAAATGTGAAGACTAGGAGATTTGGGAAGCTCAAGAAACTTAGTATTATTTCTCATCCCCTTGGACCCCATTTCATCATCTCCTTTTTTGAACTCATAGTCCCTCTAGTGCTCTTCCATAGCTAGCATTTGACCCTTTATTCTTTTTTAAATAATATTTACATATATTGATAATATTATAAAAATTTTAGCTCATGGTATGTAGAAACCATATTAATCTAAAATATATGCATAGGAATTCACTAGTTAGTCATTTTCCTCAAGTGATATTGTAATAACTAGTTCACGATATTTACGTATTTTTAACACTTAAAACATGTTTTAGCCAAATACAATCTAAGGGTGGCACTGGGGCCATACAATTTCCCTCCTTGAGTAAGAAAATATTCCATACATATTCAAAAATATTCCTTCATAATATCACCTCTAATTGATATAACACTTTATCCCCCTTCTTCTTTATCATTAGAACTATAATATTATCAAAATAAATATTTGAAATATATCAAATTGATTCTACATGTATCAGATTAATGTATTTATAAATACAATATTATATCAATTCTAAAATAGCAAGAAAATAGAAACAAAGTCATAATCTTGAAACAAGTAAAGAACAAGAACCCCACCTTTTGTTTCCTTGCAATGTGTGCATCGTAAATACTGTTTGGATATTTACTTTTTAATGATCTCATTAGCATGCTTTAGTATTATTTGGAAGACATGAATCTATAGGAGGGAAACTTAGCCTACATACAAAAAATGTGTGCTTTTAATTAAATTTGTAAGACAATATTCCATCCATAGAGGAAAATATAATAAAAGATTAACTCAAAGACTTGTAAGAAATAAACATTGAGAAACCCACCTCTCGTTTCACTATAATGCATGTCAAATTAGGATAAGTATTATACATGGATATTTGTTTTTCAATAATATAATTATAACACTTTAGTACATATGTGGAATACTTGGATCTATAGGAGGAAGGTATAATGTTTTACTTTTGGACAATGTTGTGTCATTAGTTAAAACTACAAGTCAAGATTTCATTCGTGGACAGAAGATATAAGAAATTGTTAATCCCTATATAAGGCACACATTAACCCTAAAAACCCTTATTAAGTCTTCTAGATATTGAGTGATTACATTTCTATTATTATATTGTTATATTCTTATGTAGGCTATAACCCTCTTATGTTCCCATTCTATTGTAATTGTACCCTTTGTGTCCTATATCTATATATACTAAGGAGGTCTAGTCTTAGGAGTATTAATTATTATCTTGTACATTGTATTCATTGTAAAAGGATGTTTCCCCTTGTAATATGACTATAATTATTGGTTCCTTATCATTTTTAAGGCACAAGGATCATAACATTGTTAAAAATAGCAACAAGAAATTCCAATTTAATTTGTCCTTGAATTAAATTGTGAATTAAAATTGAATTATATTCTCATAACAACTTGTAAATAGTTAATTAAGTTAAATTGACTTAATTGACATAGGAATTTCGATTTGGAATTCTATCTGGAGTCATGTAAGTGTGTTCCCTAAATTTTAGGGGTTTAGGTTGAGTGTTTTGGAGTTGTAATTAGATAACTTAGTTCAACTGAGTTATAGTCAGTTAAACTAGTTCTAATTGTTGGAGGAACTAGTAGAGGTATAGTAGTGGATTAATGCAGTAACCAGTACCACACCAATTAACTGAAGATTCACTCACAAATAAGTCATGCATGCCAATTCGGAGGAAGACCCAATTGAGACTAGAGTGCAGGGAAAGTGTACTATAAGTTGTATGATTTTCCAAGTTGTACAAATCATGCATGTAATCAGTTAAGGACCTAAGTTTGGATTGAACATTTTTGGAAGAAGGATTTCCCAAATAAAAATGGGTTGATCCTCTTAGGAATTGCACAAGTAAATAGGGGCTTGGCAGGCAACAAAATTGGCTAAGTGTTGGCTAAAGCGGGCTTGTGAGGTAGAGAGTTGAATATACTTGTGCATGGATTGTGCTAGTGTGAAAAAGCATTGTATTTTCTTCTCATATTTATCATTAATGAAATATATATAGTTGGGGTTTTGAAAAAAATTCTTTCCCCAGATAAATATTGTTTTATGTGCTATTGATATTCTTCCTCTTTGTTGGGACAGGGTCCCCTAGGGTCAATTTTGTAACAATTTTTTATTATTGTCAAATCTCCACATTTTAAAGAGCGGAGCACGAAGGTCATTAGGAGTTTAAGGGGCTTAAGGAAGGTCAAACTCCCTTATTTTGTTATAATTTAAGTTGTTTTATGACCCGCCCATGGTTTGCAGACCATGGTATTGTAGAAGAGAAAGATATAAATGAGTCATAGAAGGTCATAGAGAATGATGTGAAGATAGCGAAGAACACATATATGCAAGTTTTGGGTCTGTATTGCCTACTTTATACTTAGGCGAAGGGGAAGGCTCTTACAACTATGTGCATGGAGACCTTAGTAATTCAATAGATCAGTGTGTAGGCCCCTGCAGCTATGTGCGTAGGGAAGGAGTCTATAATAGAATATTTGAACATAATAAAGACTATTTTGGAGCAAAATTTGTGTATCTGTGTGTTTATGTTTACCTATAAATTTACTGTGTATCCACTGTGTTACTACAAAATATTATGAAACATGCTTAATAGATGTGCAAAAGTGTAGATCTGGTTAACATGATGTTATGAATATTTAGAACACTTAGCATAGAGTTTATATCTTTTATCTATAAGTTACTGTAATTTCAATGTTTTAAGGTTTAGGGTTCACGAAGGTCGGAATAAAGCCATAAGAGTAAGAGAAACACATCTCATAGACCTCTTGATGCATAAACCTGGTTCTGTCATCCCCCAATACTGCCTCAGGTGAGACTACAACATGCGCTACGTGAGTTTTTGCTGAAAGGGCCAGTAGTGTAGGGTTTTGTTGGTTATCATAGCTAACTCTGAACCTGGGTCCAAGCCTCCTCAAGCCAACAAATGGTTCCATTGCTAGGATCATGATCTATCTGAGGATTATGTGATGAGAAATAAGTGGATACCAACTAAGAAAGATATCAAAAAGTGGATCGATCAGAAGCTGCATGAGTTTGCAGCCCAGGCAAATAAGAATATGTACCTATTGAAGGAAGAGTGGTTTAATAGATACCTCTATACATAAGAACATGAAATTTTCTTTTGATCTTTTTCGTGTGAATTATACGAGTGGTTGTCTAAATTGGTGGATGGTCAAGGTACATGGAAGTTGGATAACCCTATTTTTTTGACTCCAGAGCTAGTGAAATGTCTGGAAGGGTCAGAAAATGAGATCACGAGGGTTGTCGATTATTGGATCAATAGTACTTTGGGTGGATTCAATAATGAATTCGCGATCGATAAATCTGTCAGTTATAGCGAAGATGAATGCTGGTTTTTCAAAGGACCAAGAAGTAAGTATCTGAAGTCCCTGAAAACTTGGATTAAAATGTTCTTGTGTGAGAAAAGGGTTATGCCATTGAATTGATGTTTAGAAGAGATTTGTCGGGAACAACACGAAGTGGAAAAACATTCAAAAGAGGTCATGATTCAGGTTTCGAGTACAGTCCTTTGTTGGGAGCATCTGATAGTGATGGAGAGAGTAATATTCTGAAGACACCTCAAGGTGTGTCGCAGACACCTCAAGGTGTGTCGCAGACGGTAAATCAGGGCATCACGGGGATACAACATCCATCCACTGTTAGAAAATTATATATTACGGAGCAATGGAACACATAAAATATTGCAGAAATATAAACACAGAAAAACGCACAAAACAAGAGAGACACAGATATACGTGGTTCACCCAGTTTGGGCTACGTCCACCCCGAACAGCCAGTCCTTCCTTTCTATTATCCAGCAAAATGAAGAGATACAACCTACAGCAAAACCGCTGTAATATCCTCTATTTTCTCTCACAGTCTCACCTCTATGTTTCTCGCTCACCGAATACACATCTATATCAGCCTCAAATACAATGCCCTCATATAAAGAGAGGGGTTGCCTTCTAGGGCAAAAAAACCCTAAACTAAACATAAGTTATACCATCAGATCATCCGCCTAATGAACGTCCCAGATTGACTAGAAATTACTATACTTTTACAAGGCAATTTTACAGCTGTTTTTAGCTTTGGGGGCGCTGCCCCCGAAACCCCCCGCCAGGGGGGGGGCTCCATAAAGTCGCTGCCGCCCCCCCCCTGGACCCCCCACGGCAGCGATCATTTTACGGGCGGCGTTGCCGCCCCATTTTGAACTGGGGTCCAAAATGTCGGTACTATAGAAGATAATCAGGCTCCACACCCAACAATCTCCCACTTGGAGACTGATTGTAGCAACTCCACCGCTGCTCCATTTGCTGGACAATGACTCCTCTTTGGACCTGGTTGTTTCTCATCTTCATCGTCATCCTTGAAGACCAACTGAAACTAAGCATATTCTCAGTTTCTCCCTGGTTACAGCTTTTGTTAGCATATCTGCAGGGTTCTGGCTAGTGTGTATCTTTTCCAGCTTCAACTCTCCATCTTCCAACACTGATTGTATGAAATGGTACTTGAGCTGTATGTGTTTTGTCCTGGAATGAAATGTTGAGTTCTTTGCAAGATGAATGGCACTTTGACTATCACTGTATAACGTGCCCATATCATGCTCCTTACCCAATTCACCCATAAATATTTGTAACAAAATCATTTCTTTACTAGCCTCTGTAGCAGCAACATACTCTGCTTCTGTTGTTGAGAGTGCAACAACACTTTGGATTTTTTAAACCCAACTGACAGTTGTTCCTCCGACAGTAAATACATATCCTGTAGTGCTCCTCCTATTATCTCTGTCACCTGCCATATCTGCATCAACATATCCTTGTAGGGATATGTTTGAACCACCAAAGCATAATGCCTGATTTGTGGTACCTCTCAAATATCTGAGAATCCATTTCACTGCCATCCAATGTTCCTTTCCTGGATTGTTCATGTACCTGCTTACAACTCCCACTGCATGTGCAATATCAGGCCTTGTGCAGACCATTGCATACATTAAACTTCCAACTGCTGATGCATATGGAACTTTAGACATATAATCCATGTCTTCTTGGGTCTTTGGGCACATTTCTTTGCTAAGTTTGAAATGGCTAGCAAAAGGTGTACTAACTGGTTTTGCATTTTGCATGTTAAATCTTTTCAACACCTTTTGTATGTACTCATTCTGAGACAATGTTAATTTTCTATTTTTCCTGTCTCTAGTTATTCTCATACCAAGGATTTGTTTTGCAACACCCAAATCCTTCATTGCAAATGAATTTGCCAATTTTCTTTTGAGCACATTTATTTCATGCATGTTAGATCCTGCAACAAGCATGTCATCTACATACAATAACAATATAATATAGCTGCCATCATTTTGCTTTTTCAGATAAACACAATGATCAGAGTGACATCTAGTATAACCTTGTTCAGACATAAACTTGTCAAATTTTAGATACCACTGCCTTGGAGCCTGTTTTAAACCATACAAGCTCTTCTTCAACCTGCACACAAGTTTCTCCTTCCCTTTCACCTCATATCCTTGTGGCTGTTGCATATATATCTCTTCCTCCAAATCCCCATGGAGAAAGGTTGTCTTTACATCTAACTGCTCAAGATGCAAATCTTCAGCTGCTACAAGACTTAAAATAGTTCTGATTGAAGTCATTTTAACAACAGGAGAAAATATTTCATCAAAATCAATACCTTTCTTCTATGCAAACCCCTTCACCACAAGTCTAGCTTTGTACCTTTGCTTTCCTCCATCTTCTTCCTTCAGCCTGTAAACCCATTTATTCTTCAATGTAGTTTTTCCTGCAGGCAACCTGACTAAATCCCAAGTCTGGTTATGCATTAAGGAGTCCATCTCTTCTTCCATGGCTACCTCCCACTTCTTCTTGTTTTCAACCTGCAATGCTTCTTCATAACATTCAGGTTCACCAGAATCAGTCAA